>JAVCKT010139383.1:0-18128 GCA_032273925.1 Rhynchotus rufescens
TAAATGGGTACAAATGATATGACATAGCTGCATAAAACATACGTGATGCAAATATAAATAATAATAAATAATAAAATATAATTAATCAGATGTATTTAATTGATAATGACAGGACCGAAACTAGTCAGAAATTTTCCTTTGCTGTGCTTTTCAAGAGAATATGTTCACAAAATCAGCATTTTATATATGCAATTCTGAGCATTTCCTCTTTTATCAAAAAGTAAGATATAAATTGCATAGAAGTAATGAAATAATAGGGTACAGAGATACTTATTCTCTGCCTGTGAGGATTTCAACAATTTCATTTGCCTCTAGTAAACCTGACAAGAATTTTGGGCAGAAAGCAAGCTGAAAAATTCTCTTTATATTATCTGAAATCAAATATTCCTGTGAATCTCTTTGCTCTTATGTTATATTTTTGATTTTTTTATCCCAAATTGGGATGGTAAAAGTTTCAATAAATATTTTGTCTATTGTTATTAATATAGGATGTTGATAGGCAAGTAATAGACCTACTCTCAAACAAAAGATTTCTGTGAATGCCATGGTATTGCACAATACCTGCCATGAGATAACCAAATGCTCTGAAAAGTGAGTTATCTGTAAATCTAAACACTTTCTGACATCTTTTTTATATGAATTTCTGTTGCTCTAGGTTACAAATCTAAAAGTATATTTTAAGAATTCCAGTCATGCTGCAACAAAGTCTACTTTCTCTAATATCTATCCAGTGTCATGGGATCTCGTGAAAATAAGAGAAATTGTAGCCTACACTGTGGCAGGATATTATTCAGAGAAGTTTTACTAATTCATCTTCCTCCATCTCACATTACACTGATGTCATTTTTCTAGGAACTGTTGTAGGAGAATTGCTATTGCACATTATATAATTATTCTTTCATCTCACAAAACTTCTCTTTCTGAATGGAAGCAGGGAGAGGGAGAAGATGTCATCTTCTATTAGCTTCACTTAACCATCTGTGAGACATTTTTAAAGTTCCTTTACTAAGACATAAATCTATAAACACTATTTTTTTTGCATTGATACCTTTGTAGGAAGTTACATTTACCGGATATGCACAAGAATAGTGACCAGTGATGATATTTTATGGATCAACAGAAAGAACATTCACTTGCAGAAAATTTTAGAATTTCTAATTTCTGTCAAAAAGGTACTCTCAATGATACATGTTTTCCTAGATTTGAAAAAGTTACCTTGCTATACTAATTAATTTCAGTTTGCATCTCCATCAGGAACACATATGCATTCTGCTTTGCAGCCTTCAATACTAACCTCTTTATTCACTGAGAAACCAGTCTCATTCTGCAAAATAGTCTTTTGCCTCTACAACCAAGCACATTGTGCTTCATTTTTTGTTTATGAGTACTCCAGAAAATTAACCCCTATGATATTGTTTGACAACAATAAAAGAGACATTAATTTTTACACTGCTAGAATCAGAAGGAATAGCAGCGGAGGACAGAAAGTGGTTTTGCCATATAGCACCTGCTTGACACTTACATTCTTATATTTACCTACTTCAACAGAGTTTTCTCTTTCTCTTTATCTCCATTCTTATATCAGATGCTTTGAGAAGATTTGACTGCAGTGTAAAAAAAAGAATATAACATCTGCAAGACCCAGGTGCTCAGTTGTGATATACATTTTTCTAACAGCAGCATCCGGAGACTTGGCTGGCTGCACTGTGGAAAGCAACTGGCTCTAATATTGCTTGTATTGGCATCCAAGGAATTGCCTGGGAATCAGTCTGCTGTGGGGCTGGCTGGGAAATGATGCCCAGCTGGAGACCATAGTCCTTTGATAGGCCTGTCATTGTCAAGAATTTGTTCAAGTTTATATACTTAAGAATAAAATCCTGTTCAAATTTCCTGTGATTTCTTCCACATGTTATGGTACAAAGGAGCTTGTCCAAATTCATTAGAGCTGAGATATAAGAACCTTTTAAGGACCCACTAGTCTGGCTAACTCTTTCACAAATTATCAGTCCACATATCACAGAATATCTATCTTCTCTGGGTAACAGCAAGGTTTTTTTGTTTTTCCAAATAAGACTATTTTAAGATAACTGGTTTACAATACAATTGAAGACATAGCTTTTAATATTGAATTTCTTAGGAAAAAAACCTTAGGTTGTTAAAAGTTGGCCAGTTCTCTCAAGCATACTTCTTGTGGTTCTACAGACTTCTGACTGAAAATACTATGTTTCAGTTAGACATTAAAGAGTATGTGTAAGAAGTTCAGAAAGCCTCTGGCAGAGAGGCGGAAGGAGTTATGTAATTAAGAAGGTGCAAATAATAGGACTGGAAAATGATAAGGCATATATACTAAGTCTAATGCCATATTACAAAATACCCAATATGCAAGAATGTGTTTGTGTGCATAAATGGAGACTTGCACAAGTATTTTTGGCCTTAAGATAAACTTGAAAATTTGCTTTTTTTTTTTTTTTTTTTTTCTTCCTCTGGTAAATGACAGATTATTGGTTAATCTGACAAGGAATAATCACTACTTTACCTCATTCTTTCACTTTGGTTGCTTACTCAAATATACCAAAAACTCCACTAGACACATACGAGACTTAGTCCACTTAAGAAGCAACAACTTGTACAAGTTCTCAGAACATATTTATGAATAATTTCAAAATCTGTTAGATTAATATAATAGTAAATAATCTAGGGATAAGTGGGAGAGTACAACTTTTCACTCAGTTTATGCAACTGCAAAATCACTCCTTCTTCTGCACATCTGTGCTTAAATCAGCACAGAAAGAGGCAGACTACATATTTATGACATCTGAATATATTTTCAGGGCATGTAGATTTCTCTGCTGACTACATCTACCTCCTAAACGGCTACCTGAATATGAAGAGTGTATCTTCCTCACTAGGAAAACTTAATATTTTCATGAGTGTTTATCCTATAGTGACTATACGGATGCTGCATTGCTTTATTGATCCTTGTTATTTCTTCAGCTCTTTAAATCTTCTCAGAACTTCTGAGCTGAGGCAAAGAGGAAAGATGTCTATTCACCAGCATGGATGATCTGTTTGAATCTGTTTGATTAGGCAACCATGTGATTGCCAAAAACACAACATTGTGTTGACTGGAAACTATGCTGGAAAATATGAATAAACTCAGAAAACAGGAGCAAAGAACAAAGCTTTTCTTTCCTCTACTCATGAGTCTGGAACAGCAACCTAGTTCTCCACCAACAGCTCAATAAATTGCTTAATTATGTCATTTGTGGTTCATAGAGATGCAGAGTAGTGTGTAGGCTGTTATACTGCTTCCAGAGCTTCCAGGAAGCATGAATTCTTTAGCTTAAAGGCACATATGGGCATAAAACGGCACCGTGCAGAGGTAGCCCCTGAACACCAAGGCTGTAGATCTAGAGTTACAGAGGGAGAGTGATCCAAGATGGACTTAGCCAAAAACAGTTAAGTTCATTTTTATATCCTGGACAAGTCCAGAGGAAATCACTTTTTTACACTTGGATATTAGGGCACAAGCAATGCTGTGAAAATTCCCACAGGATGTTCTGGTGCAGTTCTAGATGTCAGCTGAAACTCAGAGCTGGCAAGGCTATATCCTTGGTTTAATGAGTCACTTAATACAAATGTGGGCAAAGCAGAGCAGAACTCCAAGTGATTCTGTGGGAGCTGAACTGAATCTGGTATCACTATTGCTGAGATGATAAAGTTAGTAAACCTGCCTCACCAAAACTGGTTCTTTGAAGCTATACAAGGGACAGATGTTCATCATCTAGCACTTTCCAGTGTGTTTTGTATAACACTTGGGATGTGTCTATACCAGAAAAGTAAGTATGCCTGGAACCAAGTCAGCTGACATAAAATGGTCTGCATCCATGATTTTAAATACTTTAACATACGCCAAAAACGGGTGGCCACATAAAATTTTCTATTAGCAATGGTCTCTGGTCCACAGTTATTGGCCACTGATTTTAAGAATTGTATGGCAGACTGCAATTTGATATTGATAGGTTGTACCAGGAGCTAACTGAGCAGCTGAGCAGCTTACATGATGTAATTCCAGTGAATAACAATGTTACACACTGCTGTTTAATTTGCCAGTATAGATGCTGCGTTATTTTCTGGATTAATCCATTTAGTGCTGCTCCGTATTATTCAGGTTAATCGAAAGTTAATCACAGTTCATGTCAGGCCACTAACTAATACTTCCATATTGTATTACTTCATTGTGTTATTCTGTTTTTGAATATATTTTAGTCAATCTTCAGCTCAGGTCAAATATACATTGCTAAATCTTGTCAGTACATCCAAACTTCTGAGCTGAGTTTATAAAGAAAAGAAAAAGTGAAGGATCACATCTATAGCCTCCTGGTGCTATGCTGGAAAGTACTCTTGTTACTGAAGCTGCAGAGACATGACCAGTAAATATACTAAAATATTTTTTATTACTCTTCCAATGTGGTTTAAAAGAGAGTTGAGAATAGATTTCAGCATGCCTAACATGAAATGTTCTAGCAGTCTTTTTCCTTCTTCCACTTTAAAGTGGATGAAAAAAAAAAAAATGTAAAAATGCCTTATCTGATGTTCAACACCTAGTCTCTCACTATTTAGATATACATTTTTTTCTTCTGCTATGATAATTCAGTTTGATAGTAACGGGGAAAGAATGCAAATGCTGTGTAGTGCTAGTGCTCCACTTTCTCACTTCTCATAATTAAAGAGAAAAACGCAGTGCTTTTCTTATCTGATTTGACAGGACATATGCAAATTCTATCCTCAGTATTCAATCCATTAATATTGCATAGCTGCTGCAGTATTTTAGAAGGATTTTGTATAAATCTATACAAAATTTCCTATTTTGATTCATATTATACTTTAATAAAGAATATTTTTAAGTATATACCAATAAGAGTGGCTTCAAAAGCACCCTATCCTTCAAAACATGTTTAAAGTACTTACTGGACAAAACTTGAGAGAGTAGAAGTTATATCCAAGCCATTGAAGGTCTATCACCCATTATCGACTTTTTCTCTTTATTCTTTAAAACTTTATAAGCTTAAGGAGCATTAAATTATATTAAGTTTAAAAAATATATTAGGTTTCAGACCACTGAAAGAAATTACAAGCCATTTATTTTTCATTAGCTTTTTATGCAGAGAATGAGAAAATGTAGCAATGGTGTACATTGCAGGAAGATGGGAAAACTGTTGAAGGACAGCTGTAAAATAAATCACCTACAGCAGATGACGCTCTTCTGAGGGAACATATGGAGCGGAGAATGCTCTGGATGAGACTTCACTATACGGTTGCAAACCTTAATATTTTTCCAAGTATGAAATTGTCATGGATTCAAACCTTTCATGTTTGTGGGAAACAGAAGGATGGGTTCTGTCTCCTAAAGCACAATAGATCCAAATGAAGAATTTACATGCCATTTCTACAGGGATAGCAGGGGGACAGGGACTGGATAGTACTTTTTACTATCGATGAGTAGAAACTAAAACTGACTTCAAAACTTTCCTTGACATGTTCAGTTCTGATATGGGAACTTCTCTCTGATGGTAGACTGTTGATTGTTGACTGTTGATTGTTGAAGATTGATTGGAGCAGTGACTTAAATGACTTGTCATTTAAGCAGGACAATATGAAGGGAGATGGAATTTGAAGGAAGAACTTATCACTATAAAAAAGTCTACAGGAAACATTGATCTGTTTCTTTCCTTTCTTAAACTCTCCCTCAGTATGAAGAGGAAACTTGCTGGAACTAATAACTGAAAAGGCAGAGGAATTAAAAGAAATGTTATTTCGGGAAGGAAATGATTATTCCTTGACAATCTTGCTCTAATAGATCACGTTTTTTCAGAAGTGCATAGATAACACTAGGAAAAATAAATAATATTATCAAGAATAAAAATTAACATACTAGTAGGTCACGAACATTTATGTTTCAAGTTAGCAGAAATGATAAAGCTCCCTTTAAATCACAGATATGTATCTTTTCCTTTCTAACTGTGTGGTTGCACTGTAGAGCTTTTCTCTAAGTTATGAGATACTGAAAGAAGAATTATGGTAAAATTTGCAAAAAACAGAATATGATCTAGTATGATATACTCTTGCACAGTGAAATAAGTGTCTGTCCTTTATTTGTATAATACAGACCTTTGAAATAAGGCCTGTCCTTTATTTGTAATAACACTCATAAAATATACATGATTATTTTGTCTTATCTTTAGCACTAAAAAGCATTTTGGCAAATGCAATACACAAAAATAAAATTCTTTTTAAAAAGTTATTTACAATCATAGTAAGCAGATCTTTTATTACTGCTTTGAAATAACTGTAGGAGAGAAAGAAGAGCTTGTCTAAAATAAAATGAATATCTTAAGCCTAGAATAGATAATAAACTTCTAATGGACAATGAATTAGGGATAAAGGTTCATCATTTTCTGTTACCTGTAGAACAAGATATGAACATTTGCTTTTGCAGTTAACAAGATGCATCACTCAGTCTTGCTGCCTATTGGAAGGTTTCTGCCCTTGATAACAGCGATATTTTAATCAGATGCCTGACTGTCATTTCTAAAGTTTGGATCAAGAACTGTTCTCAGTTATATTTGCAGAAAGAGCAGAGTATCTGGCAGCCACCAAGAAAGCATAACCTGTTACAGTTTTGGGAATTTGGACTGCTGATTTTAAATGCAAGTAAAACACCAGTCTCTTGAAAGCTTTGATTCATAGGTAGAGGTTTTCCCAGGATTTTCTCTATTGTTGTTTGTCAAGATGATTTCGTTGCAATTCTGCCTTTCTGTACAACAAAGCAAGACATGTCCTCAGGGATGGATGGACTTGGGCAAGACATCTGAAAGACTTTGTGTATGTTGTTTCTGGAGGCAATCCAGTGAATTTACAAGGATATAAAGCTCAGGGCCAGCTTCTGTTTTTATCTTTGCAATTTGGCCAGATATTGTTTTTTTTCTGTTCTTTTCTGCTCAAGCTTCCCCTTACAGTTGGTTAACTTGAGGCAAGGACATGTCTTAAAAGGTAGTGAAAATTTTTCTCAGCTTTTTTCCCCCACTCTCCTAATTCAATCTTTCTATAAGAATAAATGTTATTTCCCACTTCTCCATCTGTTTCATGTTTTCTTACAATGAAGAAGTTTGAATTACTGCCTCACATTATGGCCAAATATGGCACATGATGGGAATCCTAGGCAAAACTGGAGAGATAAAACAGCATGGAGCGGGTTCACTTTTTTTTTTTTTTCAAAACCAGAGTTATTCTACACACACACACACACGTGAATATACATGATATATACATATATATTAAATATGTCTTCATATACACAAACACATGTACGTAAGGATGTATACTTGTGAGTCTGTATATGTCTGTATATGTATAAACATACAAATATATATGCATATATTCTTAAAGCAAAGATGTTGATTGCCTAATGATATCCTAAGCTTCATCTCTGCATTCTTGTTAGAATAAACATGATGAATATGAATTATTTGAAAATCATTCTCCAGGCTGCAGAGTTGGAATATTCCAAATCTCTGGTATCTTTTGAAAAAATGACACCAATATATTGGTTATATTGGTTTAAAAAAAAAAAAAAAAAAGAAAAAAGAAAAAAAAAAGCTCTTTCCTCTCACTCCTTGACTACTTGCAGAAGTCAGTTCATAACCATATTAGAAGAAGAAAGACAAGAGTCACTACTTTTTCCAGTAACACCATTCCTATGGTCTTTTCCCAACTCTATAATCTCTGTTTTCATCCACTGTCTCACCACTGGCAATAGAAATCATTTGATCTATATAATACCAATCAAACAAATAGTAGAATTTAACATTCAGTTTTTAATTTTGAGTTTGTATTCAAAAGTACACAATATCCTGTCCTAAAAAAAGCACCTCCAATTAATCTATGGTAAACACCTTCAATGATAATGTTTCCATTATGGAAGCTTACTCTGGTTCCCTTTTTAGAAAACACAGTTCTCTTTTTAGAAAAGTGTTACAATCTACTTTTATTCCTGAGGGAAAAAACATCTATTATAAATTTTATAAATTTAATTTGATTATCAAGAATTACTGCACAAATCTCAAAATAATTGTGTTAAGTGGTGTCAATAAGCCTAACAGAAATAAACAACTCATCTTCTGAATTTCTCGAAGATATTTCAATTGCATTTTGCAGCTTTCATGCTAGCCAGACCTGTACACTGTTAATTTTATTAAATAAATGAATTAGATTTTTTTTGCTGCTATTCAAAGAGATATCAGATCATTAGTGCTGTCCTCCTTCCCCATTTTTCCTAAAACAGCTGAGGAGAAAATCTGTCTAACCTCAGCAGCCTCTGAAAATTAAATAGAATAACAGATGTTGGAACGACTACAATATTGGAAATAGCCTGGCCAGAAGGCCAATCTCAGATAGGTTAATACTAACAGCTAGTGTAAATCATGTAGTGCCACTGGCATATAAAATGTTTGAGAGTCTGGACTAAGTTCAAAGCAAAAACAAGCCAGAAGAACATGGTGTAAAATTTCTTAAGCATTTGGTAGGCATTAACAGGAAATGTGGAAGGAAATAAAATATTAAAACAGGCAGCTATATTGTGCTATATTGCTAAACAGATGATTAAAATTTGAAATTAGTTTTCATAATTTGTTTGAAACTGTCCTTACAAAACAGATATTCAGAAAATAAAAGCTATAGGCAAGTCTGTAGAGGGTACATCTACACACAGGCAAATCAATCAAATTAAGGACATTTTGTCAAACATACTATTGCTTTCTGTACTACTTACCCATAATCAATGCAAATATCAGTATCAATAAACTGTTTCAGTTCATTATATCATGAATACTAAATTCTAAAAATGTCATTTTTCTTGAGGAACAAATCCTGATATTACCCCCAAAGGTAGACAGAAAAAGGGGCAGATGCACACAAGTTCCTGCTTTGGACTCGAAGGCTTGACTTTGAGATCAGGGAATCTCTTCAATACAGAAAGAAATGCTGGATGAAAGTTTTCTTGATTGTTTTTATTCTGTTTTGTTTTGATTTATGCTGTGAGTCAGAAAACTTTGTAGGGGTTTTAGGACCTTGGGAGATCAAACTGGATGATAATATGAGCACTATGTCAGAATTTCTTGCTATTAGTGGCAACACGCTTTGGATCAAGATGAGATAGAATCTTCTGCCAGTACCCCAAAACACTGCCATTTGACCGCTGACTCAGAAAATTATGAGACTACTTTTCTTTCAAACTGTTCTCAGTATAACTTTATACAACCTACTGCATAAAACCCAGCAAGCTTTTATGCATCATCTATAAGTATGTAAAATAGTAATATTTAGCAAGGAAACAGTATACCACATACATTTTGATCAATATGGTGCATAATGAACCTCTTTGTCAGCAAGTCGTGAACAAGCATTACTCTTTGTCATGAATTTCTTTGTTCAGAAGACTCTTTGGAAACTAAAGAGATGCTAAAAGGAGGAAGAGGAGAAAGGATAGACGGGGAGTGTCAGGGAAGAGGAAATAAGTAAGCAGAAATGAAAATTGAAATTACAAGTGGTATATTAACCATCTAAACCTGTCTAAAGATTATATATGTCTTCTGCTTACAGCCTTGGTAGTCTAGAGGTAAAACAAATACATAATATTAACTTCAACCATGCTGATATCAGCTGCAAAGGCAACACAGCTATGTACAAACAGTCCTAGAGGTTCCTGCAGATCATTAATGACTTTTTTTTGACACAGATTGTGGAGCAGTCAACAAGGAGAGGTGGACTACTAGACTAGGTACTAACAAATAGAGAGGGATTTGTTTCAGATGTGAAGGTGGGGGTAGCCTTGGCTGCAGTGATCATGAGTTGGTGGAGTTCAGGATCCATCAAGGAGGAAGCAGGGCTGTAAGTAGCCTTGCAATCATGAACTTCAGGAGGGTCAACTTTGGGTTCTTCAGAGACCTGCTTGGAAGAATCCCATGGGCTAGACCTCTAGAAGAAAGGAGGGCCCAAGAGAGCTAGTTAAAATTCAAGAAGCACTTCCAGAAGAAGGCAGTATACAGAGTGTCAGAAAAAGGACAGGCATCTTGGAAAGAATATGGGAATGTTGTCAGGGAATGCAGGGATGTGACAAGGAAAGCTAAGGCACATTTGGAATTAAATCTGACAAGGGATGTTAAAAATAATAAGAGCTTCTTCAAATATATCAATGGGAAAAGGAAGATAAGGAAAACATGGATCCACTGTTGAATAGGGTGGGTGTCCTCCATTCATTCTGTGCTCTGGTTATGAAAGACAGAAAAATTAGAGTTTGAGAACGCTGCCTTTGCTTCAGTGTTTACCTAGGGCAGCTCTCTGGAATCCCAGACCCTAGAGACAAGAGAAGAAGCCTGGAGAGAGGAAGACTTGCCCTGGTTAGAGGAAGATTGGGTCAGAGAACCCCTAAGGAAACTTGATACCCACAAATCTATGGGCCCTTATGGAATGCATCCAAGAGTGCTGTGTGAGCTGGTGGAAGGTATTGCTAAACCACTCTCCATCATCTTTGAGAGGTCCTGGAGAACCAAGGAGGTACCTGAGGGAAGTACCCGATGGACTGGAAGAAATCCAGTGTCATGCCACTCTTCAGAAAGGGAAAACACAGGGAACTACAGGCCAGCCAGCCTCACCTCCTTGCCTGGAAAAGTGATGGAACAGCCATCTCTAAGCATGTGGAGGACAAGATGTAATCAGCTCTAGAGTAATCAGCATGGATTCACCAAGGCGAAATCATGCCTAACTAACCTAATAGCCTTCTAGGATGAAATGCCTCGTTGGACAGATGAGGGGAGAGTAGTGAACATCATCTATGTGGACTTCAGCAAGCCTATGACACTGTCCCTCACAGCATCCTCTTGGGTAAGCTCCAGAAGTGTGCATTAGATGAGTGGATGATGAGGTGAATTAAGAACCGTCTGGATGGCAGAGCTCAGAAGGTTGTGATCAGCAGCACAGAGTTTAGTTGGAGGCCTACAGTTAGAAGTGTCCCCCAGGGGTCAGTCTTCAGTCCAGTGCTGTTCATTTTATTCATTCATTTATAACACCTGGATGAAGGTACACAGTGCCCCCTCAGCATTTTTCCTGATGATATGAAACTGGGAGAAATACTGATACCTCAGAGGGCTGTGCTGCCATCCGGAGGGACCTGGTCAGACTGGACAACTGGGTGGTGAGAAATTTTAGTAAATTCAACAAAGGTCCTGCAACTGGGGAGGAATAACCTTAGACACCAGTACAGGGACTGGGACTGACATTCTCTACAGTTCTGCAGAGGAAGTCCTTGGTTGCAAGGAAAGTTGAGCATGAGACAGCAATGTGCCCTCGAAGCCAAGAAGGCCAATGGGATCCTGTGGTGCCTTAAGAGCATCTCCAGCAGGTCAAAGGAGGTGATTGTCCCCCTCTACTTAGCCCTGGTGAGGCCACATCTGGAACACTGTGTCCAGTCCTGAGCTTCCCACTACAAGACAGACGTGGAACTACTGGAGAGAGTCTCATGCAGGGCTACAAGAATGATCAGAGGTCTGGAACATCTGTCCTATGTAGAAAGGCTGAGAGAGCTGGGCCTGTTCAGCCTGAAGAAGAGAAGGTTGACAGTGGATCTAATCAGTGTTTATAAATACCTCAAGGGAGACAGTGAGGAGGTTGAGACCAATCTCTTTTCAGTGGTGGCCACAAATAGGACTAGAGGAAATAACCACAAATTGAAGTATAAAAAGTTCTACAAGAATGTAAGGAAAAATTTCTTGACAGTGAGGATAACAGATCACTGGAACAGGTTGACAAGAGAAGTTGGGGAATCTCCATCTCTGGACATATTCAAAACCATGTGGATGCAATCCTGTGCCACATTTTCTAGGTGACCCTGCGTGTTCAGGGAGGTTGGCCTAGATGATCTCTAAAGGTCCCTTCCAACCTTAAGAATTCTACGAATCTATGATATTGCTGCATATGTGATGTCCTTGCTGCTGTTCATTAGCTTGGAAGGCTCACACAGGTAAAGTTGAGATTCGCCTTCTTAAGACTGTAGTTTAAATGCAGCTAGTATTCCTCCTGCATCCACGCTCTTTCTCTTGACATTTATGAACTAATTGTTGACCTGATGCTTTTGTGATAGGGGAAAGTGATAAGCAAACCTGGACTGATGAAAAATTTAATAAAATTAAAGCTAGAGTGTATACTGAGACTTGATTTCCATTCTATCATTCAGTTCTGCAAAACAATCATATAACTCTTTAGATTGAAATCAATATAACAATAAAAAAGCAGGGTGTTGCTATTAGAAGTCCTAGAAATTTCCTATGATTCCTATGTGTTAATTCTAAAAGCAAATAAATACTGAGTTTTTGAAGGAACTATCCTCACTTCAGCTAAAACATTATGCTTTACTTCTTCTTTTCTATTTCCTTTCCATTTCTATTTCCTTTCCTTTAAGATCTTCTGTTCTTATAGATTTTTATTTCCTTCAGCAACACTTTTTCTTCTAATCTCTCCATGTCTATTAGTTCTACTAATCTTACAGTGATTAATCCAACTTGTGAAAATGAATCAGAGCAGTGGGACTATAACAGCTGGAGTTTATATCTTCTTGAGACCAACAGTTATGTGATCTAAAAGATTAGAGAAAAAAGTGTTTTTCTCGACTTTCTTTACAATCAGTTCCCCACTCACACATAAACTGAAATGCTTTATACTACTTTTCTTCTCATAAGAATAGTTAAAAAAAAGTCTGCCAAATTTCTATTAAACATCTTGCAAATGGAGAACCTTGTAATGCATTTGCTGGGTGGAAGCAAAAAGACAGGGAACTTTCCACCTGCAGTGCTATTATGGGCTCAGTTCACTCACTATCCCGACAGAAAGCAATCACCTGGGGAAAACCCAGCTGGTGAGCATATCAAGAGAAAGCCTACCAAGTGCTGGAGGTGCAAGCGAAATGAGGGAAAAACAGCCTTTTAGCCAGCCACTTTCATTCAGAATTACAGAAAGGTTGAGGTTGAAAAAGATCACCTAGCCCAACACCCTTGCTCATGCAGGGACATACAGAGCACGTGGCACAGGGTGGCATCCAGGAGGGTTTGGAAGACTTGCAGAGAAGGAGACTCCACAACTTCCCTGGACAGCCTGTTCCAGGGCTCCGTCACCCTCACAGGAAAGATCTTCCTCATATGGAGATAGAACTTCTTGGGGTTTAGATTGTACCCATTACCCCTTGTCCTGTCACTGGCTACTACGGAGTAGAGTTTGGCCTCATCCTCTCCTGAGGTACCTGTACATGTTGATTAGATCCCCTCTCAATTTTCTTTTCTCCAGGCTAAACAGGCCGAGCTCACTTACCTTTTCCTCTTAAGATAGATGCTTCAGTTCCTTAACCATCTTTGTTTGCTTAACACTGGACCGTCTGAAGAGGCTCCACGTCTCTCTCATACTGAGAAGCCCAGAACCGCACACGGTACTGTAGGTGTGGTCTCACCAGAGCTGAGTAGAGAGGATCAGGATCCTCTCCCTCCACCTGCTGGCAACACGCTTCCTGATGCAGGCCAGGATCCCATTGGCCTACTTGGCCACAAGGGCACATTGCTGGCCCATGGTCAACTTGTCCACCAGAACTCCCAAATCCCTGTCCAAGGATCTGCTTTCCAGTAGGTCAACCAACTTCTTGCTAACACCTTGTTTTCTGTAATTTCTTTGTTGTTGTAATAGGAAAAAATCTTAAAAGCTCCGGAAGTACTACTCCTAGGAGGGTAAAATGCCTCACAGATTTCAATAGAATTTTAATCCCACAGCACAAGTTGGACCTTTCCCCATTCTTTGTCAATGCAGTGCACAGAAGAGTGCAGCAAGAAGTGTTCTGCCCTGGCCAATATGAGTATAAGGGAGCTCTCGTGCTTCATTATCTTTCCTGTTAATTGCAAAGAATACCTGCTAATAGCTATATTAACTGCAATTTTTATGAAATGACTCTGTTGGAAACATTTAATTCACCAGGTGCAGAATCGGGTGGATACGTTTGTTCTTCTGGGTCCAGAGGCCTCAGAGGGACAGTGAGGCAGCAGATGTGATCTAGTCAAACTCCAGCAGTCAGAGAAACCATAGAGGCAATCAAGTCATAATAGCAAATTACTAACAAATAGTAGTGCTTAAAGCTTAATTTACACTTTGTGCTTCATGCTGTAAAATGACAGGCCTCATAGGCAGCTGGAATCAAGAGTTACCTGAGAAGGATTTCTGTCCCCGAGGTGAAAATGCAAGATGAATACAAGATGAAAATTCATTTTTTTTTTTTATCTAGGAAACACAAGAGGACTGAAGTGACAAATGAATCACTCTGAATCTATGTAAACATAAGCTTTACTTTGTTTGAGGAATGAACAAAACTATGGGCCTGCCTTTATTTCTACTGAAGCAGCTCGCTAGCTTCTAAGCAGTGCAAACAGGACTGCTTCTGTAGCTCCATATGTTTGTGCACATCTAATATTCCTCTTATTATTTATAGTGTCATAGATATTTAGAGCCCCACGCCTGAAAAAATGCCTTAGGTGCTATTCAAGCATGAGTGTGGAAAAGATGACCCATATTAAAAAAGCCTCACTCCAACTACTTATAGCAATTGTAGCTCATTTCTAGTTGCTATCATCTCCTATCTGGTACAGCAATAATAGCCAGTTGCAGTGTGGGCTTCAGTGCTTTTAGCTTCTCAGTGTTTCATTTAATAAAGACAATTGCACAGAGTTTCTAAATAAATGCTGATAAATACTGCTTAATACTGCTTTCCATGTAATCGGCTTACATGGAAACTTTTTTTTTTTTTTTTAGTTTATATTTAAACCCCTGTTAATTCCTGTTTATCATTTATCCAGTGGTTACTACAAATACTATCAACCTCAAGATGAAAGTTCCGAAATGAAACCTCCTTGCTTGTATATAGTTTCTCAGTTTACTATACAGGTAAGAAGTACAAAGACTTTTCATGCTTTCTGTGATCTCTGCTGTATTGTAGTAATTCTTTTCCAAATTAGATCATCATTGTTAATTATATGGTAAAAGACTGTTACTCCTCTAAGTAATATGGTTCAGAGACTGATGATTATTGAGGAGGATGTTGTTAAACCGTATGATTTTGGCTGTTGGTATTTTTATTAGTAAAATAAAGTAAATCTTTAGAGAATTTACCTGAAACAATTCAATAATTATAAACTTTGATTTAACAAAGTTCTCTTTGTTACAAGAGACAAATATCTCTTGTACTTGAACTGAATTTATAACTAAAAATGAAATGATAAACACACAAAATAATACTGTATAGTCCAGGCCTTGTGTCTGGAGAGATGGGATGAGAAACACTGAAGAAAAAATAAAGGAAAGGAAAACAAGGGAGAACCAAAGTGCAGATTTTCATAATAAATCCCTGCAGTTATTTTTTCAACTACTTAAACAAGAGACCAGTTTTTCCAGAGATGTGAATAGCCATTGCCATTATTTTACCTGTTTATTTAGGCACTGAATTTAAGCATAAACCCAGCTACAAAATACATTAGGTCTCTCATGTAGGAGCTTGAGAGAGAAAAGAAGAAGAATATTTTTTGCCATAATATTTTTGTTTATTTTTTTAAGATGATCCTCAATCCTGCTGAGATCAGAGTGGTAGGAAGAAGAAAATGGGGACTTCAGAAAAGAAGATCGACCCCGTATGCAAACAATTGACTGTGGAATTTAGCTGAAAACAAAGGCGTAGAAACATATATAAAACTGGTATCATTTCATGAAGAGATTTATTTATTCATGAAGAAATAATAATAATAAAAAAGGATAAGAAATATTTCCATAAGAAATCTAGTTCAGAATTTTCAGTTTCATATCACTGAGACAGCTAATCCTAATTCAAATTTTGGATATCTTCACTTTCAAGGTATTTCATTTAAATTAAACCAAGTGTGTAATACAACAATTAAAATCAATAACCTGCTTACAGTTCTGTTATTAATTCCATGATATAACACAGTTCCCACCAAACATAATAACTCAACTCTGAATGTCCCCATTTACACACCATCACCAAATAATTGATTCACACATTTCCCTAGAAAAATACGGAAGGAAATTTTCCTTAGAAAATTTTCCTTAGACATTTTCCTTAGAAAAATACAGAAGGAAAATAAGGAATAAGTAAAGTCTAATTTAAAGGAGTACATATATTTAAGCTCACTAACAAAACTGTGTAACTTCTTTCTATATGCAAATGTATATGTATATCACAACCTACAGAATTCTTTTATATGAACTCATTTATAATCTGATGATTCAGCTAGACCAATTGTAAAATTAAAGCATACCTTTTACTTGAAACCTTGATTGTTAACATTTCTACTACTTTTTTACTACTTTTTTTTTTTTGGTATTTATTTACATTTTTATTGTAGTTGTAATGATCTTCAGGAAACTGCTGCATGTTTGTATCTTCAGTTGTAAAACAAATATTTCATCACTGGAATTTATCACATTACCTGTAGGACAAACTATTGTTTCTATATTTACTTTCCATATTGGGAAACCCAGCTAACAATCAACTGATTTTGCAAGGTTAGGGTTTGTTTCACTAATTCTGTCCTCCAATAGATGGACTTCAACAGTAATGAGCAAGAGAAAAAATATATAATGTATTACTCTTAGTCAACTGTCAGCTGGTTACTGTCAGGAAGTAAATATATGGATAATTTCAATTTTATAGTAACAAATAGGCATCTAACCTCTGCATACTGCGAAAATGCAGATGACCTCAAAATCCTTTAAACATAGAGTTCAGTGATGATTGCAAATTCAAATTACCTATTTTGTATTAATTTACTGTATGGATAGAAGATACGTTTGAACTCACATGTTCAGAGTTTGAGTCTTAATGGAAGTTTACACGCTTGGGTGATGCTTGTAAATCAATATACTTTCTTATATGAATACATAAGGGCAATATATGTGACTCAGCTTCAGGTATAGATGATGATTTTATAATTTTATACAGTACTGATCAACCATTCTGGGACTATAACAAGTTTGCATGATGGATCCCTCCCCTGAGGTGTTGGATGCCATGTGTTGAAAGATGCAGAAACATGCCTGAAAAAAACATACCCATGTTAGAGGGGTTATGAATAGTTAGATCACTCTCCTCTTTAAAACCATTTTGACTGTTGCTGTCTGCTGCAGAAATCTGCCAAAAAGTAGAAATGGAAATACATATATATATATATATATATATATATAATATGATCAGGAATGCAAGACAGATTTCTGCATTTATTTCTCATCATGACACTAGAGTGAATGATGACCTTACAAGAACTTAGACAAATGAATATATACGAATTATTTACACAGACTGCCAATGAATAATGGCAGGGAACAGCAATCTAAAGCTTAAGTCACGAGAATGAAATGTTGAATGCTGGTTATGAGAGTGAAAAATAAAATAAATTGGTATGAAATGCTACATCTTTATGCTATTTTTAAAGGAATCTATCCTATATACAGGAGGTCTGAGGGGCAAATTAGACTACACTAATTAAATATATATATATATGTATATAGTTCTGGAAAAAAAAAATGTAACAGTCAATAGATTTTTAATCTAAGCAGTGTGATACATTTCAAATGTGTACTTTAAATTTCCATGGAGAGAAAAGATTTGCAGAGAATTTTAGAGAGCATAACTTTTCATCTGAAGATGAAAAATAAAGATTCCTTCCTTGTTAGCTGATAACATCTTATCTCTCATTTTAGACAACAGGATTTTAGTATCTGAACAGAGGCAGACTCTTTTTCTCCATTTTCTTACTGGCAAAATCTACCTGATCTCCATCTCTATTTCAGCCCGTGTTCAGTTCTCTGTGTTTCCAATTCTAAGTAGTTAAGCTGGAAAATATATATATATACATATATATATATATATATATATATATACACAAACACTATATAGATCAGGTGGAGGACCTGCTCCACATGGTAGCTGAGCTAAAAGACGAGGTGGAAAAGTTAAGGAAAATCTCTAGGTCAGA
>JAVCKT010139445.1:0-18123 GCA_032273925.1 Rhynchotus rufescens
CCCTTCCCTTCCCTTCCCTTCCCTTCCCTTCCCTTCCCTTCCCTTCCCTTCCCTTCCCTTCCCTTCCCTTCCCTTTGTATTGTTGGGTTTTTTTTCAGAAATCATGTTTCAGGAACAAGAACAGAAACAATAGCAATAACAATGGAAGCTAATATTACCTAAGGACAGTATAATGTGTGAAGGGACAATTTCTTCAAAGAAAGAAGAAATAAATGTTGATAAAATGAAGACTTTCACTGTTGTCTTCTCCAAGTCTGTTAGGCTTTCCTAACTGCTATTCTAAGAAAGACAGGGAGCATTTTTTGAACAACAAAGATTTTCCACTGCAATAAAAATTTGGATCTTTAATTTTGTTTCACTATTTTATGGAAAAAAAATAGAATTTCAAATTTCTACTCCTGTGCAATTTTTATCTCCATGCAATGTGGTCTAGGCGTCCCTGCTTGAGCAGAGGGGTTGGACTAGATGATCTCTGGGGTCCCTTCCAACCTCAACCATTCTGTGATTCTGTGATTTTGTGGTATACTGTACCATTTATTCTATCATGCAGAAAATGCTACTGTGTTCTTTGAAAATGTGTTTTTAAGGCTATATTAAAGATGCTTATAATAGGAGAGAAAATACGCTTTCCTTGTAGAACAAAACTCACAGTCAGGCAGAAAATATCTGTCAACCACTTGAAATAATGGATTGTGGATTAAAGTGTCAAAGGTGATAGAATCTCAGGCTAAACAAACAAAGTCACTGATTCCTTATTTTTCACAATATACCTTATATGATGTAACTTGAATCAATTAAAAGCTTTGACTAACAGTCTTTTCAGAATCAGGTTCTTGATGAGCAAAATACGATTATGTGTGTTAGGAAAAAGTTTCCTGTCCAGAAATAATGACATTCTCATATTTAAGCACAAGAATTAATGAAGTCTTGGAGTACTAGATTTGGGCATCTTGAGCACTATGAAGTACTCATAATATAAATCAAGCAATTTAAGATACCAGAGCACAAGCTACCAACCATCAAGCTCCTCAGACAACCATCAGCTCCTCAGACAACATAAATTCATAAAATTTCATAAATTCATAAAATTTCATTAAAAAAAAATACAGTTAATCTGATCCTGCTCAGTGAAAGTCCTTTTGTAGCTAGCATGCATTAGATCTACTCCAGGAACACACTGTCAGTTTATTTTCATAGAAAAAGAATCTAATTCTAAGACTTCTTCAGTAAAGCATTTTTTTTTAGTGATAATCAGCACATTCACGTCAAAACCGCTCTTCTGATTCAAACAAAAACACTAATAGAGATCCACCTTTTGAATACCAAACCAAAATGATTTCTTCATTTCTGTGACTATACAAGTGTGATACATAACAAAGTTTAGGCAGTGGAATTGGTTGAGTTAGGGATGGTTATCAGGAAATTAGTTGTTGGGTTTAGTTCGTAAGACTAGATTCAGGGGACAGGAACTAAGTATGAGGGTGAAAACAGAGGTCTCATACCATGGTAGTTAGGAGAACTCTTCAGAGAAAGGCCCAGAAAAGTTTTGTAAATTAGAATAAGAAATCAGAATAATATTCTGATTTTGTAAATCAGAATATCAGAATAATTCTGATTTAGGAAATCAGAAAAGCATTGTATTTTAAATCAATATGGTTTTCCAAATGATTTGTTCATGTTAAAATTTGAAATCACACTTTTTTTTTTTTTTTGATTTTGTGTCATAATTCTTCTATTATCCAGAAATCATTTTGACTTCTCCTCTTTCCGGCCAATTGTCAGAAATATTAAATTCTCAGCATTATTATATTGATAAACATCAACATAATACTTTTACTTAAGGTTTGTATTTTGCTTCCTATAGGTTGGTAAACACCATTCATTCACTTGCAAAATCCATATTTCCTCAATTGTCCTATTGCTAGTCTCAAGGTGGACATTTTCATCATCTACTGATTTGAATGACTGAATACGTGAGAGTACTTCTGTTATTACAGGAGTGTTAATGCCTAGTTGTTCCATTACTTTTAATCCTTGTGGTGTCACATGTTTGATATTTATGAAAAGTTGAAACATCATTAACTGTTCTAGTCTATGATGTGAAAAATATAGTTCAGAGTGTGATACAGTTTTGATAATAACCTACCGTCATCAAAGAAGTGGCAGCTGATTGTTCTGTATAGAGAAATAAAACTATGTGCTTATTTTATATTTTAGAAATAAAAACTGAAGAAGAATTGTATTCTAGAAGTAATGTTATACTCTTTGGAATTATGTATAGAATGAAACAGAGATGAAAAACTTCTAAGAGTTTGCTGCTGTTTTTAACAGTAACTATTTATTTTGCATAATATATGGTGTAGCAGAGAAAATTATATCATATGGATAGTATAATAGAAAATTTCAAATTAAGTTTTAAATGCTATAGTGTTTATACTCAGAAATAAAGTTACCCCTGTAAAAAGGGAGAGGAGTACGACCTATACTTTATAGTATAAACTTAACTATAAAGTATTAACTTTATAGTATAAAGTTAAACCTAAGTTTAAATACCAAGTGAATCTTATTTTTTTCCCCAGAGACAATATAAACATTTTCATGCAGAAATATTTCATTTAGCTCTTTCTTTATAAAAGAGACATGAAAAGCTCAGTTTCATTGCCATGAAAGGCGGGAAACATAAAGATTAGATTCACAAAAGCATTGGAGTAAAGGATCTCATTTATAGTTTGATGATTACTCAAGTATGGCTTGAGAGTGTAGAAAAGCCTTTTTCTGTCCCAACCTCTAGTGGTTTTCCTAACCACTGGGGTATTAGTTTGAGTACTTTCAAGATCACTTGATCAATTTTGAGTTAGCACTCCTGGATTTAGTGGATGTAGAACAGATGACCTTTTTCCATGACAATGGTCAAACTGCTAGGCTACGGGATCATTTTTACTTTGGTCTCCTGACAAAAATGTATTTATACAAAGGTTAAGTGTCAACAGCAGGTAGAATGGAAATTTATTTTATACCTGATTTTCCACAGGATGTAATAAAAAGTTCTAAATCACTCTCTAACTGGCTTAGGACTGGGTATTGATCTTGAGTCTCCCACCTCTCGGCTTAGTATTTTTAATCTGCTGTAGCTTTTTTATTATCATTTAAATCATCATTATGTTTTCATTTTAGTTAAGCTTTGAAATAAGAGCTCTTTATCTCTGAAGGATATGCTCTCAATCTTCCTAAAGACTTGGGTGGAAAATACGACATCCATTCAAATATAGAAGCTAAATTATCATTATTTTTTACATATCCAATTTATAATTAAATGATACACAAACAAAAATACCTACTTCTTATTGGTTGTTTTCATACACAAATTCAAAAGGTAAAAAATTTACAGAGTTCTTTTTTTCAGTTCTTAAATATTATTTAAAAATTGAATTTTGTTATTATTGCTATATGTATTGGGTTTTCCAAACCAAAAGTATTGGGATGTATCATGGGTTTTCCAATGCCTTTTAAAGAAACTCTTCACTCTATAACATAAAGCAGAAATATATATGCTTATCATGTATGGAGGAGCAGACAACAGCAGAAGAGTGGGTACTGAAGATTGACTTCAATTGATTCACTTTTCACTTTTTCACTATTGATTCACTTTTTTTTTAATTTTGTATTGTGAAAAAATACACAAGTATTCTGATTTTTAAATCAATTCACTACTACATTGACACATGGAAAAGGGTTGTATTACATATAATTTTAAAAACATTTGTATGTAGTGAATTTTTTTACTTAAAGCAGTAAAATGTCTAGTAGAACAAAACAATTAAGCAAATATATTTCTATCAAGGTCCTCTTTTTACTTAATATGAAACTTTTTAGCTATTAGAACGCAGAGATGAGGTCAAGTACTGTTCTAACTCTTTTCAGGTCTGAAAAGAACAATTCTCTATCTTGAAAATATTTTTGGTATTAGGTTTGGATTCTTAATGGTTACACATATTTACATCATACACAATTTACATCATAAGCTGTATAAATAAAATCACAGTATGTTGTATAGGTCATATCACTCTTCATCAATGATTTGAGGATAAACTTCCACTTAGATTTTACAGTTTGGTAGAAAAATACATTAATTATGTTACAGAGAGTTTATGTTTTAGGCAAAGACTGTGTCAGGATTAAACACAAGGGATTTAGGCATCTCTCACTTTATAGTGTCGCCAAGAATACAACAAAGAAATTTGAAAAGCACAGAAAAAGAAAGACATTCTCTCTCTTCTTTTCATCCTAGTTCACTGTGAGCGGATTAAAGCTGAGTCACATTAGTCATGGCAGTAGGGTATTGGTATGAGTGGCATTTATACCACTGTGTATTTAGTCATGGGAATCAGCTAGAACTACTAAATCTGCTATTTCCATTTACTCTGGATTTCCGTGCAGGTCTGTATAAGGCTGATCTTTCCTTTCTTCATAGGGGAATACTGTACCACTTAATGGGAATTATTTTTCACTTCTCTTTCTAATGGAACATTATGACATGGAGTTCTGTCCTTATCTAAGAGATAGTTTGGGGAATTTCACTTAAAAGTACTGAATATGAAATATACAGAGTGGCAGATGGTATGGAGAGAATAGATGCCTCAGTATAAAAACAATTAAGTACACTCTTTCATTTCAATTCTTTGTCTGTATTTGCAAACAATAAAATCAACTGTATCCACACTAGCTTCAAAGCCTATAGGCTCCCAGGTAGAACAGAACAGGGATTTTCTTTGTTTTCACACTAAATAGGTAATCGTGTAAACTTTCTATTTCTTTCTTTCTTTCCTTTCTTTCTTTCTTTCTTTCTTTCTTTCTTTCTTTCTTTCTTTCTTTCTTTCTTTCTTTCTTTCTTTGATTAGATCCCCTGGGACTGCTGCTTCCTGGCAGTGAAAGAGTGATGGATATGCTTCCTGTCACTCCTTTCCTGCTCATTGGTGACACCCTTCCAGCTAAAATGGAGTTTTTCCAGCTGATTCTAGATGAGGAGGCACCATGGGCGGACTCCAGCCTTCAATGTCCTTCAGGGCCAACCAGATTGCTCTGACCCTCCCAGCTTGGGTGTTTGTCCTTGTGCCCCATGCTGCCACAAACAAAACACCCTGGGCTCATCTTCAACGTCTGCAGGGCTACAGCACAGCAGAGCTTTCCAGGAGCATGCCTAGGTAACAGTTAGCATCTCCTTTTCTTTTATGGGGTGGTAAGAATCTGCCCAAGGGGACATAACTTCTATAAATTACCTAGTTGAGTCATTGAGCATATATTTGACCATTTCTTAGGATGTTTTAAACTGTAAAAACAACAGCAAGAACTGCTGCTGATAGAGATGATCAAGTTTTAACCCTGTAGTGTTATATTATCTTCACAGATGGAAAACTATCCAAAAAGATTTTCTTGGGGATTGATTTTCTTCCTTGATATTGCTAAAGGCATATGTTGCTAATAAAGATCAAATTAGATATTTCTAAACAAAATTGACATGAACCTATTGTGGTTCATCTGCTCAGAAATGTTTTCCAAATACCTTTCTAAATCTAAGAACTAAAAGATAGACACAATATGCAAAATAGTTATTATAATCCATCAATTTCACATAAACACAACCAAACAACAAACAATTATAATAGTAAATTGATTCATAAAACTGCATACGCCAGGCTGTATATCAGCTGGGCCTTTTTACTTGTCTGTCAGTGAAATAAAGAGGATTAGGAGGATGACTCATCTGCTGATTGGAAAAACTACTTTAAAGTTGCAAGGAAATTTGAGCAGCATTTAATAAGCAATAACTCTGCGCAAAAGCTCCCTTTCACCTCCAGCTCCTTTCCCCAGCTTGTAAACCGCAAGTGCTCTGAAGCAGCAGAAATAACCCCGTTCTAGAATTAGTTTCTCCATCTTCGGGTTTTGCCAGCTGCTCTTTCTTACAGTCCTTGTCACCAGGGTCCTGGCTGTGCCTGAAGTGCCCAGGTGAACTAGCACGAACGTGGTTTGTTTGCCAAGGGTCAAATACTGTTTCTGTTGCAGCAAGCGGTGGTAATTTTATTACCAACTGCAGTGCAGTCAGGATTTTAATCTCTCCTGCAACTTTTTTTTTCTCTCCAAATTGGGATTCACAGCATGTTTGAGTCGTGGTTTTTGAGCGACTCGAGCATGAAGTGATGCCTGTGAGGAAGGCAGTGGGAAGTGTCACAGTCTGCAGCCCTGGAGTCGAAACCTCCCGCTGTCCCACATTTGTCCTTCGCCTCCTCTCTGCTCCTGGGCTTGCTTCGTCTTCGCCACACAAGACCCCCAGGGCAGCAGGAACTTTGGTGAAAGTCATCCCCCTGCTCAGGCTCTGGGCAGCAGGTCCATGCACCTCCGTGGACAGGACTGCAGAGCGTGTGGTGTTGGGGTTTGGCAAGTGCCATCTGGTTTTCCTTTCCCTCCACGGTGTGATTCATCACCTCCGCCTCCGCAGATTTACAGCACAACTGTCTCCCTGCTTTCAAGACCGTTTCAGCTGCAGCGAGTCTGTTTTGATTTATTTCAACTGAGCCCAACAGACACCACCATCATATCATCCTCTTTTAATTTAAAAGGAATTTGATTTGCAAATTTTAGCAAGATAGGGACTACTCATAAAGTGATAAGATGCTAGGAAGATGAAAGGAACAGCCAGAACATAACTCTGATCACCAAAATCTAGGGAAATGCTCTGGAGAAACATCTTAAGCACATAAAAGGTAATCAAATAGTGATTAGTAGAAGTGAAAAGAGGAAAATACCTATTATGGCTCAGTATGGATATTATTTGTTTAGTAGTTCTTGTTGTAGCTCCATTTCCAATCTCTACAGGCAAAGGACAGGAAGCATCTTTCATTAGAAAGCTCTTTATGAGAGCTGACATTGTGAGAGGTGACACTGACCTGTGTTGTATACCTGTGTGTGTGGGCAGAAGGGAAGAAAGATAATTTAAACCTAAGATGGAACAAAAGATACAACTGATTTCAGAAGTAAGAAAAATGAGTAACTGGGTGTTCTCTGCTAAACCATGAAGGAGCTTTGACTGTGGGTTGAGGTGTCCAGTAAACAGATTTCACCCTCTCTAGCACATAGACTGCAAACATCATTGAACGGTGCACTAGAAAAATAGCAAATAGCAACTATGATACAAAGAAGAAACTTGCCTCCTGGGTTGCTGATTACTGGGTGTTTCTACTGTAGTAATACCAAAAGTCTCGTTTTGATTTTATACGTTTCTCAATTATGTCTCAAGGTTCATTTTACACAATAGTTATTTTCCTTGAGATATACTGTATATCAAACTATTCGGATTTATGAATAGGATTATCAGGTTAAAAGGACATGGTCAAAAAAACGTTATTTTACACACACATACAGTCACTAAAAACCCTTTTAGGTCTGCCAATTGAAGCAGGCAAAAACTACAAAGTGCCAGAATTAATGTTATCTGTGTTACCCTAAATATGTCCTTTCCACACATGCATCATGGCTAGAGTATTTAATAATAAGATTGCCCGATTTATTTTTTCCCCCAGGGGATCCTATCTCATTCAGTGTCCTCTGCCGAATGCTTGTCCTACAGTCCCCCCGTTCCTGGGCACTCTCCAGGCTCACTGCACAGCCAGACACTCACATATTTTCCGCAGGAATAACAAGTGGAAATTATCTCATGCAGGGGCCATGCCCTTTGCTGAATATAAAGCCATATTTAGTAAGAAAGCATTACAGCTTCTCCATGTATTATAAGTCTTTTAAATGTGTGGGAAAGGCTATGCTTTCTTAAAAGTCACTGATTTCAGAAAAAGCTAAAGCAAATCCATGGCATGGATGATTCCAGCTCGAAATTTCAGCTTGGGGGATTGGAAGCAAAGACAGCCAGGGTCTGCAAAGGACAGGGGTCAAAGACTTCCAACTTGGTGACACAGTTTGAATGTTTAGAGGAACCCTGGGTTCCCGTCAGGTATAGGAGCCTGCTTTCCATTCCTATGTATTCCCTCACTTTGTGGTGCAAGGGGGAAAACAGAAGGGAAGGGGCCAACACTAGACACCACATTTGCTTTCACCCATTCAAAAACTCAAGCCAGGCTGCTACGCCAAATGCAACCTCTGAAATTATACCCTCGTTTGGTAGCAGGAGCAAAATGAGGTTGCTGGCATGCCTTTAATGCCGCCCCACATCCCGCCCCAGCCGCGTCTCATTATCCATGGAAGAGGCTAACAGCTCCCTGGCCAGATTTAGATAGAGCAGCAGCATTTGCATTTCGAGCGCTCGCCTGCGTCTCACGTTTCAACCCATTTAATTCTCACGCTCCAGGGGACGTGTCCCGCTTTGCCACTCGCCGTTCCGGGCGCGCGGAGCCGAGGCTGAGGCCGGGCGGGCGACGGGACGGGGATTTCCGAGCCGCCCGGCGCGCTCCTGTTTATTCAGATATCACTCCTTGCCATTCTTGATTCGCAGCCTGAACTGCTCTTAGGGCTTGAAATCACCATCCCAGGGAACGTGTCCGCCTCGCTCTTTAAAATACGCCCTGTTAATCACACTTAATTGGACCAGGCTTGCGTAAAGCCCTGTCTAGGAAAAAGGACGTGAAAAATAAATCCTTCAGCAGGCTTACAGGAATGTTTGTAATAACACTTTTAGAAGGCGCTCAGAATATCCTGTTAATTTTTCCCATCTCTGTGATGTGCTGATGTGGCAAGATGCAGGCTTTCATCTCATCTATTGTATAGTTCTGAACACTTTCTTTTTACTAATTAATTAATGAACTTTTAAGGTTTTTGATCAAGCTGCAAAGATTTCTTTTTCAGTAAGGATTTTGAGTCGTGCCGCCGTTACCCCCTCTTACTCCAGGTGACATTTCCCACAAGCAGAGCAGTGAGAACTGACGATGCCATAAAATTCACTAAAACCCTAATGCTGGAATTAACTCCTTGAGTAAGACGAATGTAATAGCACTTTCTAGGACACCTGAGCTGATATAATGGCTCCCTCATGCCCAAATGGGCCTCCTTTTGAAAGCAGGGAGACTTCAGATTAGCACATTTATCTTAGTGAATCATATCCTGCTTTTCCTTCACACCTGTCCAATTCTTTGGCAATGGATCCTGCAGAGCAAGGACTGTCTGTGCTCCACATACACCTGGGGGAAGCACCACAGGTAACAAAATAGTACTGGCTGGCTTTGACAGCTCCAGTCCACAAATATTTATTTCTCAATATTTTTGTTACCTAGACTATTCCAAAAAAGAATAAATTAAAAAAACCCATACCTTCCATATATATATATATAATGTACACATATATGTATATATTTATCTCTACATATATAAATGTTAGATTATACACACTGCATTTCTACATATACCTCTCCTGCTACATTTATGTCTGGGCATGTGCATGTGTTTAGGACATGCTATATATATAATCTGAACTTCCTTACATGAGATTTCTTTCTAGAGCAAGATGAGATTTGCCGGGGGAGGTAATATCTTTTATTAGACCAAGTGAGAAAGTTGTAAAAAGAAATTACATAAGGACTTGTAGAGCCAAATGCTTTTCTCCAATTTCCAACTGTCACAGTTGGGCTAATGGAAGATATTATTTTCACTTACAAATGTTGCCATGCTCAAGTTTGCAAACCAGTAAGAATTTTACAGTAGTAGCAAGGTCATTTCCTCCATAGGAAAATAAATATGGTGCTCAGGGACGTTAAGACTAAAGGGTTTTTGGGTTCAATGCAGGGCAGAAGGGCACAGAGAGGAGACAAATGATGCAGATGCAGAAGGCTACCCTAATTCCAGCTGGCAACCTGGTTTGTTCTAGATGTGGCTTCTCTAAGATTAAACGCGAGTCTGCCTTTTCAGACACAACGTGTCTTTCTTTGGGATGGCCGGTTAAGAAGAGAGACTCTTTTAGTATAAGGCACTCAGCTGCCTTGAGACTATACTGCCTTACAGTGCTCCCTCCTCTTCCTCGCACCACCAGGTCCCCAAGCTGAGGGAGGAAGACCTTTGCATTGCTAAATCCTGGGCTGGCAGGTCACAAAGCTGTGAAGCTAGAACTTCATGAAGTGTAACATGCCACATCCCTCACTCTGGTCAGCTCAAGGGGAGGACATGGGACAGGTGGCAAGCAAGCTCTATCTGCAAGCTGTCAGAAAACGCTTTCTTGGTGATTGTGTATGGATGTGGCTCATAGCTACCTCTGTGTGTGGACAGACCAGAAAACAGATGGCTGTGGAGCGGGGAGGTGCATGCTCATGGATGACCTGTGGAAGTTCACCATGGCCTGGTGAGCTCTGGAGACAAGCTTGGACCCATATGAACAGATAAACTGTTCATGGCATCCATCGGTTTCCATTGGTGGTTTCCAAACTGGTGGTTTCGGTTGAAGGCTGCCAGCCACACACCAACAATGGGGTGATGGTAGGACTCCATGAGAAACTTTCTGATCCTAGAGACACTGTCGCATCCGCACGGCCCTTTGCATTCACAGAGTTGGTTGGGATAGCCTCCCGGATGGTGCTCCGACTGGGTAACCATGCACATGAATTGTGCTAATGGGTAGGTGAATACACTATGAATAGTTATCTGCTATTAGTAATAGCACCTAGGTTCTATTAATAATGACAGCTTAATTAGTAAAAGATATTTCATAAGCATTGGTTGTGATCTGTGTCTCCTCCAACTTGATCCTCTACCAGGGAAAAGGGAATTTTACAGAACGAAAATCACAGGCTCTCTGCCAGGCCATGCATTTCCATAAGCAATACAGAACGTCTTCTTCAAATTAATTCAAAAGATGTAACCTTAAAAAAAAATCTCCAGCTTTTTGTATTCTTCCAGCTAGTTAGCTGTTTTATAGATGACACAAACTTTCTTTCTCCTAGTGTTGTCTCATAGCATCATCTGTCACAAAGCCCCATTAATGCAAGACCCTGAAGGGACCTCACAGCAACCCTTAGGGACGGGATCATCTCTCACTGTTCTCTACAGCTGCCATTATTTAAAGCTCTGCAATTAGACTGGGCATGAAGTAAGATGTTGCAAGCTTTATCACAGAGTTATTGTGGAATACATGAGGCAGAACCACTCCTCCCTGCTCACCCTGACCCTGGGGATTTTCCTTTATTAAAGATATATTTCTACTGTAAGATATATACTTCATTGAGGCATATCCCCCTAATGGAATCATATTTTCCTCTCTTTCTTATTTAGAGCATCACTCTAGAGACAAACCTGGCTTAAAGACCAGTCACTCAGTACTATGAATATTGAAACTGGGACATACAGAAGCCACATTTGGGAGGTAGCAGGAACCTTGCATTTTGATGAGCTTGTTGATTCCCAGATATTGAGAAGAAGGGGCTGCACCTACATTTGTGCTGCCTCACATTTATGTCAGTCCATGGGTGATAGTTTATCATAACTTTGGGTCTGAATAGACTTTGTGATTGGATAATTTGTTCTAACAGTGTCTTTGACCCTAAAAACATCAGGATATTTGCAGACTTACCCTCCTTTTCAGCTGACCTTCTGTCCTGCACAGTAGACACCACTTGTCTCTAAGCCCACCTTAACATGCTGCCCACCCTTGCACGCTGACAGGTTGCACTTCCATGAAAAGTTTTGGAGCCAAATCAGCTCAGGGCAGCAGCTATAGTGGAGAAGTTGACACAGACGCTTTAAGTGATGAAATGTTGATGATACAGCACACGGATAGCTGGATATAGTCAAAGGTTCTTAACAGACTCTTCATCCCCTCACTATACTACCTCTAGTTCCTTGAAGAGGGAAAGGGGGATAGATTTGCCAGTCAGATTTTCTTTTCATAGAATTATCTTTTATGAGACCAGGATCATTTCCTAAATGGCAAATAAATTAGATCAAAGCTATCATAGCATACATAAAATTAGGTCTCTTTCTATCCACTGTACTTGATTTGATATTAAAGATAAATTTATTTTCCCAATTTAATGTCCATTCAATTTCAAGACATCATTTTGCAATTCTTTGCAGCTTGTTTTTGTCTCTGCTAGCCCAAATATGTTGGTGTGATCAGTAAACTCTGTTGACTTTCCAAGCCAATTTCCAGTTATTTATCAAAATATTGAGCAGTACAGAACTAATTTTTGATACACTTCATTTCTAATCTTTTAACTATTCATCTATAATTATCCCCTCTGATTTCAAATAGTTAATTCATGGACATTTGGCAAGAGATGCTGTTGAAAGCCTTTCAGAAATTCAAGCAAACTGCATCAGCCAGATCTCCCCTACATACACGCTCAGAGATTCTTCCAAAAGCTCGCAATAAATTTGCAAGGCCTGGCTTCCCCTTCAAAAACAAAATGGACTTTTCTTCACCATTTCATGGTTATGGATATATGGATTCTTTTATTACATTTATGTCAACTAGGAAAGTAGAGCTGTCAGTTCCTTTGGTCCTGTCCAGAATTCTCACACATTTCCTCCTTTTTATTTCTTTAAATCATATTTGTTATTTTTTTGTTATTCCAATACCTTGGCATCTTTAAGCAAAAGTTAGTTTTTCATAAATCTTCTGAAAATGCTTAATGAAACAAACACCTGCTAGCACTTTATCACTTTTTTTTTTTTTAAATAAGTCTTTTTGTTGACACTTCAATTTCAGCCAGATCCTCTGATAAAGACCCTGTCAAAAAGTGCTATGACATGAACATTTTGCTGAATTCTTCACCAGAATGCACAGATGAACACTTTACATTTCTTATGGTCTACTCTTCATTCGAGATTGCTTTAAATTGTAACCACTGAAACCAGTGAAGATCTTTTGACAACTGTCAGACACAGTACGGGGCTGAGAGCTAGAAAAAAGTTCAAGGAATATCAAATAATAGGGAGGTAGTATTACCTCCTGATTACAGTATTACCTCTGCATAGCACAATAGTTCTGATGGTCCTAAAATACATACTTGTTATCAAGCAGTAGAAATTCCTCTGGATCCATTTTGAATAGAAATAACTAAGTTTCCACTGCAAGGCAAGTTTTCCAATCCAGACAGTTTATGCACGGAGCAGAGCAAGAGGTGACTCCAGTCATCATATGTAAATGACTCCATGGAGAGTGAGAATAAAAAGAAAGAATTCCTGATCTAGCTGAAAGAAGGTTTGCTTAACGATGAAGACCAAATAAATCCAGACTGAAAATAAATCCTTCCCTTTATAGTGATAAGATTTATTGGCAATTTGGAGGAAAAAAAAACCTGAAATACACAGATTTTAATCATAAAAGTTAGATTTCTGAAGACGGAATGTGTTTGTAAGAGATCAGAGTTGCTCAGATAAAATTGGTGGCTTCATTCCTGAGGTAACTGGCCAAGGTTCTTCCACTCCTGTTTTGAAAATCCAGTTACACAAACATATTTAGTTTTCTAAGCCTTAAAACTCATGATCTTATGATGAAGTAATCTATGCATGTCTCATTTATACAAGCGTTACTTTATCTTTAATGCAGTTACAAAACACCTCGCACGGGTAGGCTGATAACGCTCTCACTTTCAAACTGCATGAAAGCAGGATCACATTAAGAAATGCTTTATGAATACTGAAATGCTTACATATTTTAAAATATTTACATCATGTAATACATCTGTGTTCAAATTTGCTGGCAGCAGTTAGTGCTGGCAAAAAACAAGTTTTGCAGACGCAAACCTCCCAAATGTAGAATAAATTAGTAACAATAACAAAAAAACACAGCAAGGTTTACACAAAGGCTGAGAAAGGAGGGCTACAATGAAACCAGTGAATCAAACCCACTAAGCTTAGCTCTAATCTCACTCTGGATCATCTCTACAGGGAAATAAACTGGCATTGCTCTTTTGCTATAATTACCCTGCTACAGTTACAATGTTACAAATTATTATGTTTTCAAAGCTACATATCAGGAATAATTCCATTGAAATCAATGGCAAGAGGAAGAGAAGAATCAATTCTCATACCAAGGAGTCTCTGGACATCAAATTAGCGATTTTTTCAACTACGCAAATCATGGCCATTAATAACAGATGGACATAAATCCAGTAACAAGGTGCCAAAGTGACTCTAATACAATTACCTGCTTATATTCACAGCAGTCTATTTTGAAAAGTGAAAGTAAGTCTGGGGCAATTCATCATTATTTCTGACTTACATTAAATGTTCAGAAATTATCAGCTGTTTACATTAGCTGTATACGATTATGCTGGCTATGCCCTGCATCAGCAGGGGTTTGGTGCCCTCTTACGTTGTAAACAAGCAACTTCAGTGATCAGAAACTTGCTCGCTCACCACTTACAGGCAGATTCTGGTGAGGGCTTCTCTGGCTACAAATTGTTAAGAAAATAAGTATAAACTAACTGTGTTATGTCTCAAAAAGGTGCAAAGTCTTTTTAAGGCAGTGACTTTAAACACAGGAATGAGCAGCCACACAAGCATCTGCATGCACCTTCCCCTCCAGATTGTACTAGTTCAACCTCACTTAATTGATCTATCTGGGCACTAAATTTACCAGATTCCTTTTACTTTGACCAAACAAATACAGTTAGTCAATTGCTGATCAAGATAACATAATACTTACTAAAAATGGTTTGTTACCATCGCTGAGAAAAAAAAAGGACACATACAGAGATTGAGAAGAACTGTATTAACAGCTCTTATGATCCGACCCGGTTTGATTAGAAATAGTAATTTCAGAAATAGTAATGTCTAAAGACAACACAAACATTTAGATTCTATGTTAGTAATTAATAATTTCTGTTACTAAAAATTCAAGTGCTACAGATCCTATATATAGAAAAGTAATCCATTACAACGCAATGTTTTGACATTGGAACAGAAATAAAGAGCCCCAAACTTTCACCTTAGAAAATTCTAAATTTATTTTACCAAATCATCCTTCAAGACAATTTTCCAGAGATCAGTTTCAAGTTCGTATACAAGGAAACCCTCACAAAATTTGCAAGTAAATGCACAAATCAATCAATTTCTCAGGCTGCTCACATACATAGACATGACAAGGAGTCTGTCTCTAATACTAGTCACTACTGAATACCCTTTCTTATCACAGACACTCAGTGCCTAAACGTAATATAGATATTTTGGCACCACCATTTCGGTCTATTTCAGTCAAGTCAGGCAACCACATGAGTAGTCCCCATCTCTAGGGGCTGCAAATGTAAAAAAAAATTAAACACACATCAGACATAAAAAAGTTACTTGTTGACACGCAAAAGTACACTAGTCCCTTACTGGGCAGAGAAGCATGTTCCCAGAGAGTGGGTGTATCTGGATCCCTTATACCACCAAGATATGCTTGAATATATTTATTTTATTTATTTATTTATTTTTAAATCACATCATGTAGGTAAGAAAGAGCTATATGATCCATAGTAGAGATCCCTGAGCTAGTGGAGACCTAAGTAAGAAATCCACACAACACATTGCACAACTGTTTGGAGCCAGACAGTTCTAGAGGAAGGACTGCTACCTTTTCTGCTAACAAATCAGGTTTACAAGCTCCCACTGAGCACCACATGAATGATGGATCACATTCACTGGAGTAAAACTCTGAATCCCCTGTTCTCAGATTGGCACAAGGGCAGACAAGTTAGATCTGCTTTTATTATTGTGGATATAGCCAAAAGCAAAGCAATTGTAGCTCATATATCAATCCATAGAATCCATACTTGCATCGAAATCAAGACATCAAGCTCCACAGCTAAATTACTTTCCACAACATACAGAAATCTGCTTTTCCTAGCCAGCTTTCCCACCTACTGACCAAGACATTTGTAGATCACATATTGAAACTCACCAAATTAAGGTGCATTTGCTTTTGATGAGATGCACTGAAGTGGTTATTTCTCAGAGTAATTACATGTCCCATATCCCTACCTAAGGAAGCGGAGAAGTGGAAAATAATAAAATGCCTCTCAGCCTGTAATCAGGATTCGAAACAGTCCCTGCAGAAGACTGTGTGTGGAAACACAAATCTTCCCAAGTGCTTAGAAAAGCTTTCACTGTAAGTTGATAAATAACGACAGTTTGAGATGAGGGTCCACAGCCTTAGAGGGGAACTCACTTATTCCCCATAAGAGTCATTTCTGCCTCAGTCTAACCTGCCTCTTTTCTCCATCCCACTTTTCCATCCCCATGTCTTGCTAAGCTGTGAAACGAACAAATTTTAAACCATCTAGCAACATTCTAGCTAGAATCACTGGGAATAGAAGGAAGGGTCTGAACTAGTTTCCTTATTGAGACATGCAAAGTAATTGTGCACTTTGAGTTCTCAATCTGAGTGCACAGGGTGGTTGGACTAGATGATCTCTAGAGGTCCCTTCCAACCTCAAGGAGTCTATGATTGTACAAAATGTAAAAACGAACAATTTACATGTATACAAATGCACAAATCTGAAAATGAGCTGGACAGTACCTCTTCAGAACAGAGCTTGGAGTCATCTGCAAGTATACTGGGATAAGTTCGTTCAAAAGAAGAAACTTTATTCAAAGATCTTAATGGAATTGTTGCTGATAGGGTAGGGGAAATCTAATGCTAGAACATTAAGCAGCTAGGTTTTCCCAAAACAGATACATTGCTGTTTTTGACTGAGCCTCAAGACAATAAGTTGAGGAGAATATTATATATTTCCAGGCCACTAACACTGTGTAAGAGGAGAGGTTCCTAGCAAAGTCTTACTTGTTTATCTTTAAGAATTTAAATGATTTGAATTTCACTATGTTCTTGGGGGAACAAAAAGCTCACACTGATAAAAATCAAATCTAATCAAGAAGTAATTTAGTTAACAATTGGTATTTGGCTAGTCTGCACATACTTTAAATTTAGTCTGAAGTGCATGATAGCAATTTAACTTCAATCTGTTACAAATCTGACTGCTTTAGCCACGGCTAAAAACTTTGATTTCAGTGCTGATTTCATCAACCACCTAAAACAAGTGCAAGTGTCAACAACGACAGCAATATCCAGCAGCATCTCATTCAACATAATTCCACGTTTTATTCAGTATTGGATAGTGTTGCAAAAAGATCCTAAGCATATGAAGAAATATTAAAATGAGGAAACCCCAGGAAATCAACTACTTAGACCACTTCTCTCAGCTAGCTCTGCAGTGCATGCAGGATGGGTCAGAAGTCTCAAGACGAAACTCTAGACACTCAAGAACAAGAGCTGTGTTTATAAAATTTTATAAAATAGAGATACTTATTCAAGAAATTACCCAAATCCAAGCATGAAAATAGAGTGTCACTAAATCAAGTGACAGCCCAAGACCAAGCACTTCTCCAGAACGAGGGCAGTTTGTGAGCCCTAGAGGTCTGTGAGTACAATATTCTGTGCTTTTCTTAAGAAAACACAAGCTACAGAAAACTTGAGAAAAGGCGCTCATAGGTCTTACACGCCAAACAGCTTGTGCCATAGGAGTGGTGGAGAAACATCAGTTCAAGGGCACATATTTTTGCACTTGCTGGGCTCCAAGCTCGGCCACATAAATTGCTCCACTCTTCATGTCTACGTCCATGAGGTGTGGCTTGGTTTCATCCGCCAGCTGGATTGTGTCGACTATAACACACTTGCCAATAATGCCAACGTGTGGGGCTGCCAAGATGGATAAACGGCTGGTGTTCAGTTGAGCTACAATCAGGTACTTGTTATCAGGAGTAAATCTATGAAAGGCAGAAATGTACTTTGAAATAACAAACTCCGTATGGTGCCTTATGTTAATACAGTCATGAACTTTTAAAGAACAACCACAACAAAAACACTCTTAAGATAAGAGTTAAAATAAACTAACTGGTGAAAAGTAAATAATTTACTTGTAAGCCTTGCTTTAGTGTTGCTACTATTTGAGTCTGATTATGCTACAGAAAATTCAGTTAAGATGAACTTTCTTCTCGCTCAGGATGTAACACGAGGGACAACAAAATCCTACTCAGAATACTCAGAAAAAAAAGTATCAAAATGAAGTTTCCAGTCCATGGATTTTGTTATGCTGTCAGCATTCCCATGTCATATCAGGATTCATCTATGAAAACCCTTTCCTGAGATCAGGG
>JAVCKT010139490.1:4172-17011 GCA_032273925.1 Rhynchotus rufescens
GGAGGAGGAACTGGGTGGAGGGAAAAAATGCCAAAGGCAAGAAGTGTTTCCCCTGGACTGAAGGGGAGGATATCTGCTGATCCTGATCTAGATCCAAACTTTGCCAATTTGGCTGCTGCCCTAATTGAGGTCATGCAATAACATGGAGTTTACTTGCATCTTACTTCTCTGCCTCCTTCCTTCTGTAGTTGCCCTTGATGCATCAAGCAGAAGGTGGAAACCAGAACAACGTGGATGATCTCCATGTGTTACAGGAGATCTGTGAATTTCATCAGCTGCGCTGCTTGAACTTGCCCTGCCTTTAGCACTGACTCCTATTCCTCATCCCCTCATGGCTTTCCCAGACCCCTCTCTTTCTCAGCCCTTTGTTTAATAAATAAATAAAGCTCCTGATACTGTAGGTAGAGCATTTGGCCCTCTAAGTCTCTGCTGGTGCCTATCAGCACTCCAGAAAAGTGATTCCACTTGAATGTGAGCTATTACCTGCAGTTTAACCCTAACCAAAGTTGAGAGGTGGCTGGAAAGAGCAATAATTCATTTGACTCGAATACTTGATATAATTTGTATCATATGTACTTGTGTGCAATAATAATGAAGAAAATTGCTTTTCTGGTAGAATAAAATTTCAACACTTCTGCATCAATAAGGACTGTGGGGTTTTTCCATGTAAAACAAATAGCAGGAGCTGTTAATCTTGAGTATTAATAACTGGTAGTTAGTATTAATAACTGCATCAACTAATATGCTTTTGGATGAATGACAGGTTATGCAAGAACTACGATTTCCCACCCTCCTCCACTTTGTTTTAAAATTAGGTCCCAAATTTCTTTTTAGTGTTGCTGTTGTTTTTTTCCCCATCACATATTATCATGATGCACTGTGGAAATATGAGTGCGGGAGCTCACCTGGTAATTTGCAGCTCTGTGCACTGCCCAGATCAAGTTGAGTGTGTGATATGTGATATCATCTGCCCATTATTTTTTCAAAGTATCACGTTAGTAAGACTAATGTGCCCTGGCATGTGTGTGCTGACAGCTACCCCTTATTTCAAAAAGCAAGAGATGCTGTGTGGGACAGGACTGTGGGGAGGGCCAGACATGAGGACAAAAATGTTTTTATTAGGCTATGTTTTCATTAATTGAGGTTAAAGCCTACCATTGACTTTTATAGGCAACTGGCTGGAAGGGTCTGATAGTATAAAGACTTACATTACTTTGATGTATTTATTTAGTCCTTGGGAAGCAGTAGGTTGCAGCTGAGCCACTTTTCCTCTGTTGACTTAAGAAAAAGTACAGTAAAGCCTGCTTTTGCTGCTGTTTTAGTTTCTCTCTGCCCTTCTGCCTGCAGCAGCTTGTGACTGAGTCTAACAGAGAGGCCTGTTATAGGATATTCCTGTAAAACTAGGCTTAACAATCAGTTAACTGGTTTGTTTTAGTAGATGCACAATCACAGAACTTCAATGAGTTTTCTTCAGTTCTTGTGGTGGTGAATGATGTAGCTTTTCCTTTTTTATACTCTGTCCTTAAGACTGTCTCAATTGATCTCTCATCTCATAAAATACTAGGCGTCCTACCAGATGAGATAGGGACTTGTGTTGTCAGAGGCTCTTTTTCTCCTAGCTAGAAGGAAAACTTCAGCAACTTTAGCAATGGCTAAAGCTCAGAAAAATATTTGAGAAGCTGATGAAGCAGGGGTGAAATGAATGCAAGGGCAGACTGCAGCAGCCTGCCATCAAAACATAAGCCTCTAATGTATAACATGTGTTCCTACTTTCATTTTTCTGCTTTACAAGAACTAATATACAGTATTTGTGAGGTTCACAAGGGGGCTTTTCTCCCTCTAGGCTATTAGCTACAGTAATGGCTTATTAAGAAAGTTAAACTTCCCCCCATCATGGGGGGAGGATCCTAAAGGGGAGAGCAGGGGTGAGGGGAGAAAAGGGCCTGTTTTGTTTGCACTAACTTAGCAGTGCAGTTCCAGAGGAAATGAGTCGGTGGAGAGGGATTTGTGTGAGTGTGTGTATATACATTTTGCCCTAAGAAAACAAAGGGAGTTTAAATCCCGAAACTCGTTGTGCCAATGGTTAACCTAGGATGGTGATACGGTGGGCTTGTGGTTGCGATCCAGTTGCTGAGGGTGGAGGACGGTATTTCCAGGAGAGCAAAGGGCAGCTAGTTAGGTTTCCAGCTAGTGTAATCTCTCTGCCTAGGCTTACTTTGCATGTGTGGGAGCTGAAGGAACCAAAACAACCTCTCTCCTTATCTTTTTTTCTTCTACAGAAAATGAGGCCATTAGCACCTGATATGATACACTGTCTTGCCATATTGTGTTGCCATTTTGCCCTTGGTACTTGATGAAGCCCACTAATTCCTCTGTATAGTGGGCTTAACCAAACTCTGGGAAGTCTTAAAGCTGCTCTAAGCTGGGCCAGACCAAAGAGCCCTAAAGAAACCCAAATAATCCCCTTGCTTTCTCAGATCTGCCTTTTGTTTTGATGAGGTGCAGGGTGGTTTCCTTTCCCTTGGTTTCCTCCATCAATGAGATCCTCAGCTGATCATGTAGATGTGGAAAGAATAGGAGGATGTGCCCCCTGTAATGCACCTTGGGGCAGTTTGTATACATATGCTGTACAGACTATATAGACACACACATATCCCTTTGTGAGCAGGTGTTGTCTGTATGTACTTCTGAGATATCTTGGCCTTTTAGAAGGCAATTTCCTGGCAATTTCTGTGGATTTTGACTGACTCATGTCTGCTATCTTTAGAGTAAGGCCACTGGATGAGTGGGGTATTTAATCCTGGCCTTTACCAGGAACACTGACAACAGTTTCGTGCCTTCTCTGGATCTCTGGATTTTTTTATATTTTATTTATTTTTTTTCCCCAGCTCCTTAAGTGCGTGCTGGTGATGAGCAGGAAGCTATCTGCCCTCTCCATTAGTATATATGAATAATTGACCATCTCTTAAAATATTTTGAGACATCAGCTCTCTTCTCCACTCTGAAATCTCCCCAGTCTCTTAGTTCTAAGTTTACTGACATTTTCTAGTGGGACTTCTGTGCCTTTCTAGTTTCCCAGTTTGGTCATCTGTAACTGGTGATAGCAATCTATGGGTGAAGTTTTGGCTTAAACTTCCACAGATTGAGAGAGATGTTTCTTTTTCAGCGTTTGATGTGATGTGCTCCTCATGGCAAGCCTTGCGTTTTTCTGTCTTTTACTGCAGCCTTCTGTTGGGGAGCAGCCCCAGGGGCTTTGCTGTGTGCTGGGGGATGTACCTGGGTTGGGCCCTCAACACTAAGGGTTCAGGTCTGCAGTACCCCTAGCTGCTCCAGTGACCATTCCAAGCAAGGAAAGGTCACAAGTCAGGAAAGGATTCATCCAGGAGAGTGCTGGGAGCAGCACTGGAGGCGAGGATATCTATTGCAGAGGCATAAGGTTTGGGAGAGGGGCCTGAGGCTCTCTGAAAAGGCTGGATGGTGAGCTGGGGCAGGGTGCAGGCAGGCCACCAACAGGCTCCAAAATGAAGGCCATGAGGCCCAAAGCTGGGCTTAGGGCATTAGGGCCCACAGGCGAATGGTACAGGAGGGGAGCCCTCCACTCTGTGTGTGCAGACGTCCTAACAGACAGGACAATGTTACTACAGTCCCATACAGTAAATACAGTGCCATGGTGGAAGGGCTTTTTTTATTTTTTGGTTGTTTTTTTTTTTGGGGGGTGGTGGTGAAGTAACTAGTCAGCATATTGTCATGAAGGAAAAGTTTGCGTGTATATATATTTATAGGAGATTTTTTTTTCTCTTCTTAGTAAATGACCTGTTTTCTGAAAACTGACACCAAAAAATGTATTAGTCAAACTGGCAAACACAAAACTCCAATGAAATGTGGGAGCTGGGGAGGAGAGCACAAGGGTAATGCAATTGGCTCATTTTTTTTATAGGCGGATTGAAAATATGTTCCTTATGAAAATTTATCAGAACTGTGGTCCAGCAAGATGAGCCAATCTTGCTAAGGCAAGTTCTGAATGTGCTGTGCTCTTCCAAAATACACAACTTTAAGAAATTTGAGAATGAGAAATTCAAAGCACTGTGTTATTTTTCTTAGCTGTTTGTCCCTCACCCTGTTCTTATGTTCTCATATTTTTTCTTCTCAATCTACTATTCTAAAAGATGATTAACAAAGCATCAATTGTGTTATCAAATAAGTAATGCCTCTGAGTGTTAGCAGATGACTCTTCATTTCAAAGGTTATCTCTTCAATATTTGTTCAAAATCTAAGTGCAAGCATCTGTTAGGTCTCTTGAAATGCTGCACAAGGATCTGTGTATTCCTCTGTCCTAGACTAACAAAAACTTAAGGAATCAAAGTAGGCCCTTCATCCTCTTGATGAGGAGTGCTCTGTGAAGAGATGTGTTATTGCCTAGGGTGGGATGACATTCTAAAGTTGAAAGTCCAGACTTAGCAGACATTTTGAAGGATGAAGAAAGAGAAGAAGAGATGACAAAAGATCTGTGTCTTGTTGCAGAACGGAGTTCTAGAACTGTTTGACTGATTATATAGGAAAGGGCTTCTTTTAAATAATATATATTTAAAATCTTGCAAAAATTACGCTGAATGTGAAACTAAACTGAGGCTCTTCTGTCAACTTTGCCATTCTAGTCATGATCAGAAATGCTAATATTCTATTAAAGAGACGATTCAAACACATTTCTTGTTCAACCAGAGGTAAGAAAGGTTGAAAATTTCTTTGAGTTTTCCTGTAACTTCCTGCCCTGAATTGCACATAGAAGAAACTTGCATGAGGTGAATTATTTTTTTCAGCCTGTGATACACTAGTTTTGGAGAATCTGTGGGCTCATTCTTATTTCATATCTCAAAAATAATTATTGTTAGGCTTAAATATCCCGACTAATTTGCACTTCTATGGGGGGAAAAGGCAGACGAGGGAGAAAGAAGATGCACAACTTCAAGGAAGTTTCAAACTATTGCTTTAACTAACTCTAGATATGTCTACAAGGAACTCATTATGCCTTCAGTTTATCCTCTCAGATATAACTTACATATGGGAAACAGCAGTAGATCTAACCAAGCCTGCTTTCTTGTCACGCACTATTGAGCCGGTTCTCCGGTGTTTAATAATTGTAGCTGATCCCTCAGTGAGACACTAGTTCCTCCTTACTGCTCTTGTCCAGGCACTGACTTTAATATTTCTATTACTTCATAAAACCTGTTTGAAATTAGCCAATGAGTTCAAAAGTAATAGAAAGTGGGGGAAGTCTGCCCACATATGTACATATATCAATCAGTTGCTTAAGCATCATTTCCTTAGGAAACAAAGCTAACAACCCAAGCTAAAGCCAAGATATTGTTTTTCTAACAGCTGTGGAGACAGATATTGAGTGATGAATTAAGCATCATAGGTGGCTTTTCCCCCAAATTGTCATATATTAGCAAATTATATGCTATAAATGCATGATGGTGAATGACCTTTGCACAGGTGAGTGAATCTCTCTGATGTGAAGAATTGTTTATTGGAGGATAGATGGAAAGGAGGGAATAGATCAGAACCTTCCTTTGCTAATATCCCTGAAATGGTTATTTGCCATATCAAGACATGACTTGTGTGGCTGCTCAAAGCTTTCATCCAGTTGGCTTTTTGGACTATGAATTATCCACACTTATACACCTCAGTGCAATGAGTAAGACTGAGAGGTGCAATGACCTTAATTACCCAGTCTCATTACAAGCTCTAATTTAGTGTTCAAAGTTGCCATCGTGCTAGGTAATGTTGTTTGGAATCACCTTATAAATGTGTTTGTTTCTAATAGATCCATAGAACTGAGGTCATCTTGATAAAACTTCTTTTTGGGTTATTTTTTCATGCATGAATGCATATATGTATATGAAATATGATCTTGACTCATGTTTATGTAACTTAAAGGTTTTTTTACCAAAAAAAACCTTAATTCAAGATACTTGCTTTCATTTTTTTTGTAACACATGGCAAATGGAATTATAACATCTGTGATGCTTATATCTGGTAAAGATATAAACTTTTTGTATGTTTGAGCTTTCCAGAGCTTTTTGCTTGTTTTTGAGTGTCCTAAAGAGCAGAAATCCACTAACTGGTCAATGAGCAGCTATTTAAAAGGTTTTCATGTAAAAATTCATATAATAAAAGCTTTTGCTTTTCTTCCAATATGAAGTCATAACATACTAAAAACTCATAAGTTGTGGTCAATGCAACTCTCATTCTCTGTTTGGCTCTGCAATCTGTAAACATGTGCATGTAACAAATTATTGTTTTGGTCACTCTACTTGCTTATTATAGACATTCCCTTAGTATAAAACAAGACCAAAGATTGTGTTTTACTTCTGGTTTCTGCAGCTCCATGAAGTTTGCAGCGAGCTGTCTGGTGTCAAATTTAGCTCATACAAACAAGCTCTTATCCAGGTTTCTTTCCCACTATAATCTGTCACTATATGAATGGCAATTGCAAAAGTCTACCTGGACCAAAGGTGAAATCAATCTGTTCTGCTTCTTATGTGCATACAAGTGAGATGAACACGTGCAACCCAGAGCATCTAACTCTTCCCAGCAGCTGTAAAGGGGGAGCCCAGAGAGAGTAGCATGGGTATAGGTAAAACTAGTTCTGTGCTGGGACATAGTGCAGGAGACTTAGGCTCCTGCTTTGGTTTGGTCCTTTGAATAAAAAGCGCTTTGCTCTTTGATTCTGGGGAAGCAGGCTTGGATATCGCCTTGTAGGGGCTCTAATGTTGTCCGTGGGTAGGGAAATTTGAGGAGGAAAACGCCCAGAATTCATCAACAACTCTTCTCTTACATGGTGTTTTTGATCAGCGGGTGTGCTTCTCCTGATGAGCTGAAAATGTGTATTTAATATTGTATTAGCCATCCACTCCCAAAGTCAACAGTCTCCCTGCTAAGATCAGAACACTTCAAACATTTTTCTGTAGCTCTTTTTAAAAAAGTGTAATATTTATTTGGTGCTTAAAAACAACAACAACAAAAAAACCCTTATTCAAACACTTGCAAATACTTCCAGGATACTGCATTGCTTTTTCTAAAGATATTGATTAAATGTGATGAATGCGTGTGTGCATGCACACACATTACATTTTCTCTTCCTCCAAGATTTTTTAAAAATTATTATTTCTTTGTATTTATTAAAGCAAAAGAAGGTCCAGGCTTTTAGTGCCTTGTTATTAGTATGAAGTCGAACCTGAGGACCTAAAAGAAAGCATGTGAAGCCTGACAGCATGCAGTCCTGTCCTTGCAGTGGTACAAATTACTTGTTTGAATGCTCCCGGGCATTTGGGCCTGTGGAACATGTAGAAAAGTGAGTTGTTCTTGCTGTCTGTAGTTGTCAGGCTGTGCATTTGCCTGGGAGGAAGAATCAAAGCAGCCTATCAGCAAATGCTTATATTCCTATAGGGATGTGCTGCTTGAGCTTGGTGTGCAGCACACTTGGTGTGTTAAAACCTCTCATAGAGACATCTAGAAATCTATCATGCTCTTTTTGTCAGGACTTTGGATAATTTAATATGGACAGAGGCTGGCACTGATAGTGCTGCAAGACCTAAGCTTATGTGCCAAAGGGTGGGTCTCAGCCCCTGCTGGCCTCTGCAGTGATTAAGGGGCCCCAGTGGGTCACACCATCTACAGTGGGTCTGCAGTGTTCCTGGCACTATGTGTCATGCCACTCTTCCTCTCCCAGTACAACTGTTTGTCATAATATACTGTAAAGGAGACATTGAAGGGCCTGGAGGCTAACTTTTGACCAGAACACTTCCAGTTATGGGTTACGTGTTACAATTTTGAAAGCAGCAAGCAATAGTGCAGGCCTTTGAGTCAGTGGCTGGAATAACATGGGCTGGGAGAAGAGCAGAAAGAACAGACTCTTTCAGCCAGCTTTGCTGCCCATGAATCACTTGGCTGCCCTCTTAAATATATTTAGTAGCTCCTTGCTTTCCCAGGAAAAACTGGAAGAACAGGCTTTAATTAGCACCTGCAAATACTCAACTGGCCAGAGAATTGCTAGCTATCTTTAATTGCTGGTAGGAGCTCGGCATTTAGAGGGTTGGGTGCTCAGGACTTGTGTCTACTTTTCTCCTCCCATCCTTCCCAGAAGCTGGGTTGCTGCTGCAGGTGGGTTGCAGCAAGGCAGCCAAGCCAGAGATGTGGGTTGTTCTGCCTGAACGCCTGAGAAAGGATGACCCAGCAGGCAAAAACAACGTTTCCAAAAAAAAAAAAAAAAAAAGTTGTTTTTGGAAACGATTGAGAAACCAATAGCTGAGGGAAAGATTATTTGGCTACATAATGTGGGAAATTATAAACCACGTCAAGTAGCATAAAAAGATAAGAATGCTTCCCAAGACATTTGTGTGTTTTGAGTGAAACGGCAAATTAAATCTGTCTCAAGAGAGCAAAAGGGGATATTTTGAAGTTTTCAGTAATGTAATGCAATAATTAGGTGTAAAATATGCTGGCATGCTGTGTGTTAAAGTCTTTTAAATTAAAAGATTATTACATAATTAATGGACTTTATAAGGATGCTACTGGTAATCTAATATAAATTAACCACTCATACCTTAGATGTTCTAATAAATACTCATTGATATTTCTACAAATCAGTTAATTCAGCAGTTAAAACACTAATTAAGATACTAGAAAGCAAATATAATCCAGTAATATGGATTGAAAGGGAAAGTATATGATTCTACTCCTGACTGCAATTACTTTACACTAGAGTTTCTCCATTTCCTTAAATGTAATTACTGTTGATTTATTAGTGTGGGGGAAACCAGGCTGTAGGTTTAAGACTGTAGTATTTCTTTGAGTATTTTTATACTCAAAGTTTAATGTAAGTGTTATGTAATATGTCAGACTACTGTCTTTAGTGTAATGGGTGGCATGAAGGTGCAGCCCTTAGACAACTCTTTGGCTTTAGTAAAGACTGCTTGGTCTCTCTGTGACACTGTTCTTTTTGGCACACATCTAAATTATTTAGATTGCCAGACTATGAAAGCATAGCTAGTTGGGACTCTGTGCACAACAGGTGAATGCCACACGGTCACTGGGACCTGCTTTGAGAAGCTTCTTCCGCTCACATTTCAACTCAATTCAGCCCCCCGCCAAAATAACCCCGAGTAAAAGGGAAGCCAGGAGGATGTGAATCCGGAGAACGGTGTGCTTGCACTGCTGGCTTGTGTGGTAGCATCTTGTGTGGTAGTTAAAGCAGCCCTGTGGCTGCTCTAAATCACGGGAAGAGCTTTTCAGTTCAGCTTTCAGCCCACCCTAGAAATGCTCTTGGTCAAGAAATTCCTCCTAGAGTTTCCAATTGACCTTTTATTTTCGTGCTGCTGACTTCCACACTAACCTAGCATATCTGTGAGATTAGTGCAAATGAAAGGTGGGCTGCTGACAGCTTTGAAGGCATTTGCTAAATGTATGGCCAGGCTTAAACATTGGAGGCCTCCCTGCTGTGCTGGCTCAGTTCTGACCTGCTGGGTGGCCTCTTGTGGGAATTGGCCACTGCAGATTCTTGCTTAAACCTTGCCCTTGATGGGGCCCCTAGCAAAACCGCTAATCAGTACCACTTGTAAAAGCTTATTCTGATATGTATCAGCAAGTCTGACTCCCAGCTCCTTCCCAGCAGAGAAGCACTTTGGTGATATAGATTTGATGCTGCTACTGAGATTTGTAATTGTGACTTCAGTGTGAAGGTGCAGGTATCAGCTCAATATCCAGCTTCTCCAGCAGGAAAACTGGTTCACAGCAACACCACAACATGACCTAAAGAAAAAGGCAAGAAGATGCTGAGTTCTCTGTGACCTTCCAAAGAGATGTGGGCAGAGAAAAGAGGAAGGTCTGCTTTCTCCTCTCTTTGCTGATTTATCTTTGAGGTTGTCTTCAGGCCATCTCTCTCATATTCTTTCATATTCTCCATTTGGGTTAAATACTCGAGCGGAGCTTTAGATGGAGTAAGCTTAGAGATTATAGGGAAAAAGAAATTAAACTTAGATTTGACTTTCACTGCCATAACATTATTTTGACGATGGCTTAAGGGCAAGATGAAAAAGCTTTAACGTTCAAGCAACTCCATTTTCTGTAGCTCATTTGCTCTATATTCAACATTATTCTTTCTTTGCATCCACATCACTTAACAGAGGTCAAGCCAAGAAAGAATAGAAGTGTAGAAATAATTGAAAAGGTCTCCACTGAGGAATAATAACAAAGGATATTTTTTCTTCTATCTTGTAGCCAAGGCAGAGCTAAGTAATTATTTGTCAGAGCTAAGGATCAACATACGAGCACTAAGGGGAAAAAAAAGTGCATATGTGGGTGTTTTGAGACTCCCACTTGCTATGTTTTAACTATTTCTGGGCAATAATGAAGAGTAGGAAAACATAGTGAAGTTGTTTACATCTTCCGCCATCCAAGCATATGGTTGAAGGCTGAGTTTTAGCAGTGTCTGACAACGCTTCCCTCTTGCTTCTGCCTTCTGTGTACCTGCTAGTCTCAAAACCTAAAAATGTAGTCTTTACCTGCAGATTACTCTTTTTCAGTTCCCCTCTGACATGTTGTGAAACATCTGTCACTGCTAGTGCAGATATTTAAATAATTAGCTGAGTCAAGGCTGCTATGTCCTTTTTTCTTAGCTATCCTACTTGAGGAGAATGAAATAAATGTTTATAGCAACATGTTACTCCTAGCTCTATCCATACAACTCCCTTTAAGAAAGATATTTCATTACTGTGCATTTACATTTGAGTGTTACTAAATGTAAGATGAAATCTAGATGAGATTTAGGTCCTTAATTGTTCTGGAGACTTAAATCCAGTGTCTGTATCAATGACTCCTTACTCCGCTACCCTGAATTCAGCAGATTTCAGTGCACTTTACAGGTATGATGAGGAAGAGATTCTGGTCTTGTATTTCTGTTCTTTCAGCACAACTATTTGAGTAGTGATGGTAATGTATAAGAAAAAAGCAAAGTCATTTGTTCCTGCATGTCTTCCTAGCGGTTATGTGGAGTGTCTGTTGCTTGCTTTGGGAGACTATTTCATGTGCCAGTAGGTTTGTTATGGCTGTTTGGCAATTTAAAACTATTTCTCCGTTTCCCTCTGAAATAGCCTCTGGTCTGATCCCTGACTCTGTTTGAGTATCAAGCTACAAAAACTTGGATAGTATTTCTCCTAAATACATATATTGCCATCTTAAATAAGAACTTTCCTCTGGTGGGAGAAATAAAGCACTTCTGTGATTTGCCTCTCCTGGGTGAGAAAGATGATGTTTTCTGTGACCAGAGCCCTGGTCTGCTCAATCTGCACTGTGGCATTTGCAAGTGGGCCCAACCAGCCCTTCCTGTTGGAGGTAGCAGAGACCCTCTAGAAGGAAACTGTCTTTGGGCAAAACTCTTGCCTGTTCTGTTAGCTGGCTGCCTATTGCATGTGAGTGCTTATCCTTTCTGATCTTAACAGTATATTTATTTCACTTTAATATTGTTGTCTAGATGGTTGTTGCAAGCTATCTATCAAATCATAAATTTGCTCCCTTTTTCAGCATTATCTAATGACCCCTCATTGACTACTCAAAGCTCTTGCTTTCCTAAAAAGGTAACAGCAACAGACATATCTCTAGTCTTCACATGCGAGTTCTCCATTCTCCTACTGTGTGTGTGTGTGTGTGTGTGTGTGTGTGTGTGTGTGTGTGTGTATACACACTTTTGTAGTTAAGTCAAAGGCTAAGTAAAATATTAACACTACTTTTCAAATATCTTACAAAGTTCCTGTTGTAATAACTGAAGTGCTAAATTGATCTCTAAGTATTTAAAAATTATTAATGGAGGATACAAATCTAAACAATGATGAGAAGAATGGTGCCAGGTGACAAGAAGCCCATTAATGAATTCCCCAGGTAGAGTACATACTAGGGCATTCCCCGGAAGCAGAGAGCACTTACAACAAATCCTGTAGGCTATTAAGGCATTTTCCAGACTTGGATGAGTATCTGACTGGGGGGACAAAAAAGGAAGTGTTCACTCTGGAGCCCCTTCTTGAGAAAAAGAGCAAATTGGAGGCTTTTTATTATGCTCATTTTGGTGCAGCTTATGCCCTTATTCCTACAGAAGAGAAGTAGTTCCTTAGTCAGCCCATCCCAGACCATTTCAGCCTTCGCTAGTTGAAAGTAAGCATCTCTGACCACATGCCTTATGGTGGACTTCAGTAAGTTTTTCAGAGTCTTGACATGCTACTTATCTCTCTGCCTTCTCCTGCTCCTTTTCTGTGTCATTCTTTCAGCCTTTCCTGCTCGTTCATACTGCTCAGTTAGTCATTCTCCCCCGGTCTGTAGTTTTCTCAGCTGCAAGGTAGTAGGTACAACTTGTCACAGGAAAACACAGCATTGCACAATGTGCCTTTAGGTACATTCAGAGTCTTTCTGCTTTCTCCTGCCGTGCCCTGAGCTCCGAGGAGATTGACTATGTCTATACATGTTCTATGAACTTGTATTTAATAAGCAGTTATTGGGACCCAGCTGTGTACAAGCAGTTTTGTCATAGTTTTTTCACATAGTCTATGTATGGGGTGGGGAAAACGGTGGTTGGGACACCAGGAGCCAGTGAGCTGTGCTGCCAGACACTGTAGCTGCGCGTGTTGATGCTGTGGAGTGACTCACCAGGCTGTATCGCTGTCAGGACAGAAGTTGTTTGACCTGGTATCAGTGTTGGCAACAAGGCAGGGTGGAGTAGATATCCTGAAGATCCTCAGTACCCTGTATATGATACTGTATTACACAGCGTAGTTGTTCCTCTTTGTTCCTCT
>JAVCKT010139498.1:0-18117 GCA_032273925.1 Rhynchotus rufescens
CTTCTTTCATCTTAGTTGGTGAATGGGTTACTTCAAGCTCTAATCCTCTGGTAAGGACATTCTGGGTTTCTTATATAAAGACAATTATGTTAGTACACAATAATTTGCAAATACTGACAAACCCTGTATAAATATTTTAAGTCGCAAACAGACTGCATAAGTATGATGTTTTACTGCTTAATCTTTCAAACTTTCAAAATTAACTCATTTCTGCCTAATTATTCAGTATTTAGTTTCCAGCACAGATCTTGTTAATGGAATCCTGCCCAAAAAAAAAAAAAAAAAATCCCTGCAAGCAATAGGTTTAGGAAAAATGACCAATAAAGATGGGGAGCCATGAATAATAAGAGGTTTGCAGGTACACCTTTCCTCTCCTCTGTTGTTTTTCTTTTTTTTTCCCCAGATTAGGGCTTAGAAATACTGACAGAAGTGGGTAAATACACAGGTAGCATGCATTGAACGAGACATAAACTGTGAAGACAGTTTTCCTTGTATTAGTGAAAAACAAAACTCAGGTATGTCTTACCTAATGTGTCTGTGAACATTTTTTTCCGTAATTTCTCCACTGCAGGGCTTTCCTTAATCTTGAAAGTAGGAATCTGGCTCACCACTGTTGACGGAGGCACATCCAGGCTTTTAATATCCCTGACACTATTCTCACTCTTTGATTGAGGCTTATGCTCTCTCCTTTGGGATCCTGTGAGATGAACTGGAGATAGCAGGACAGAACAGTGACACTTGCTCTCTTTGGGCCTGGCAAGCCCAGTACTGGAATCACTGCTGCTTGTGCTGAGAGACGGACCTTACTGTCTTGAAAGCTCCTGAACATCTTGTCTTTGCAGAGATGATCTGCTGTTCTTTTTCATAGGTATTTTTTTCTGTTCCACTAGGTTCATCACTGGCATAATCACCATCACGGAGACCCAAATGCCTCCCTGTACAGTCTACTCCTTGAGTCCCATAATTTAAGGGATAACCAGGGTGAGATTCAAGGTTATCATCACTGACAGAAGATGAAAAGCTTGACTCACAGGACAAAGATGCAACATTGCACATGGAGACAGGTGTGCCATTCCTTTGCCATACCCACTGGAACGCCGGGGATGAGATTTTCTTCTCCTCAGCCTGTGGTGAGCTATTGGTAATTTTTACTATTTTACCATTGACCATCTTAAACCCAGTACAGACTCCTATTTTGCTTTCTGAGCACTGGCTCCCCATGACAAGTTCCTCTGGACTTATTTGACTCCCCTTCTGACTCTGTGTAAATGCAAGGTCTGCACTCCCTTCTGTCTGACTGATTTGTCTTTCTCCTAAATCTTTAACTGGAAAATGCCTTTGTTGGACTTCAAAGAGTTTTGTGGCTATCTCTGTGAAATCACCTGTCAGAGGCTGATCAGCTATACCTAACTCCTTTTGCAGAGTACCCTCCAGAGATTTTTTTTCAATTCTGTTTGCTTCCTCTAGAGGATCTGCATAAAGAGTTCCACTTTCCTCACTTACTTAGAGGTTAAATTCTGTTACTGTTTCATAAGAGCATTTTAAGTGTTCAGGCCAGTTTATCTGAGATGAGGCAACAGGACTGTCCTTCATACCTTCATCTCTCCCAGTACCTTCTCTTTCTTTTCGACTTTGCTCAAGTGCTTTTACTTCACATTCAGTCTGAGCCGTTATTTCCCTCTTATCTAAAGCACAATTTTCATGTTGCTCACGTGCACACGTCTTCATGGAGCTCCTGACTTGCAGATTTAACTGAAGGCATTTCCCTAGTTGCAGTATGCCTGCACGTCTTGGTCCAGGCCAGGAGGAGTGACTCCAGTGATCAAAACCAGATTTTCTGAAGTGCTTTCTCTCTTCTTTTAGAAGGTTCTCTTTGGTTTTTTTTGAGCCTTACAATCCCTTCTCTTCGTTTCAGAAAAGACTTCCGAGTGTTTAGTTTTGCCTTGCTCTGAAAAACACCAAAAACTGTGAGAATCAAATAAGCTTGCAAGAATCACAGACCAAAATGGAAAATATATACAGTAATAAAAAAAAAAAAAAAAAAAAAAAACCAGCTGAGACACCAGAAGTCTTAAAGTAAGGTTCTGGCTTTGGACTGCCCCCTGCATAAGTAACAGGCTCTAGGCCAGAGGGATGGTAAGAACTTCTCGAACCAGATCCTATGTGACTTCTCCTTTAGCTCATTAGATAAAACAAATAGTTATGATGGTGTATGTGTCACATTTCCTGCTTTATTTACTTTTAAGAGCATGCTGGGAGGAGGAAGAGCTACTGAGCTGTAAGTTCTTTCTCAGCAGAACTTTGCAAAATTGTCTTTCGGGAAATTTGAGTGTTTTACATGAGATTACATAAAATACATGAATGTATCAGTTTGAGTTGTTATTTTGCCAAGGTAACAGAGAAAATTGCCTGATGATCAAATGTTCATCTTCCTAGTCAACAAGTCTGACCAAAAGCTGAAGCTAACAGCTAATGTCTCCAATTTTAGAAAAAAAATCCCACTGTTTTGCACTAAGGGTTAGACTTTTAAAAGAATTCAGGAGTTTTCAGTAGAACAGCTATCTAATACTGAGCTTACTTGAAAAGATGGTGGGGAGGGGGGAAACATCTTTTCAATGTTTAGCTATATATCACAAAGAACAAAATGGGACAATTTATGAGATACTTCTACAACTGTGAGCTGTATCTCCTCTGTGAAAAAGCACTTCAGCCCTCAGCCCTTTGCAGTGAAATATTGTTCACAAGGCAGTAGAGCATAAAGCTGCCAGCCCAACCCTACACTTGTATTAATCTACAAGCAGGGTTGGCTCAGGAGGAAAAAAAAAAATCAGTTGTGTTTATTAATGGATGAAGATGGAGGGTATGGCCAAAACTGGACTGTTCCAATTAGGGAAAGGAAAGAGAACCAGAAGCGAATGTGCTCCTTCTCCTGCCTCCAGTACAGGGCAGGTGGAGTGACATCGACTGCTGCCAGTATCCATGTGTGTGCATCTGTGGGAGCATGAGAGGGGTGATCCTGCCCCTCTACTCAGCTCTGGTGAGGCCACACCTGGAACACTGGGTGCAGTTCTGGGCTCCCCAGTATAAGAAGAACGTGGAGCTTCTAGAGAGGGTCCGGCGGAGGGCAACAAAGATGACTAAGGGACTGGAGCATCTCTCATACGAGGAGAGACTGAGTGAGTTGGGGCTCTTTTCTCTGGAGAAGAGAAGGCTGAGAGGGAATCTGATTAACATGTCTAAATTCATGAAGGGGGAATGTAGGGAGGAAGGGGCCAAGTTCTTCTCAGCGGTGGCCAGTGACAGGACAGGGGGCAATGGATATAAGTTGCAAGACAGGAAGGTCCATCTCCAGGTGAGGAGCAACTTCTTCACTGTGAGGGTGACAGAGCAGTGGAACAGGCTGCCCAGGGAGGTTGTGGAGTCTCCTTCTCTGGAGGTCTTCAAAACCCACCTGGATGCAACCCTGTGCCCCATGCTCTGGGTGTTCCTGCTTGAGCAGGAAGGTTGGACTAGATGATCTCTAGAGGTCCCTTCCAACCTCAGCCATTCTGTGATTCCCCGTCCTCCTGCAGCAGTCGCCGCCACCACTGCCCCAGAACCATCCAACAAAGAGCAGCCGCTGCCACAGAGCCTTTTCAGTGCACTCCGAGGAGAAAGAGTGGGGCCAGTGCTGTTTTGCCATCAGGCACCAGTGCTGTCGATGCCAGCAGCAATTGCCAACTTGGCAGTGCCTGGAGCTAGTCCTGCTTTTAACCAATAGAAAAGACGTGGAAAAGATAAAAATCCAACAGGAAAGAGTGGAAACTGTGATGAACACTAAACAACCCATGCATTATCTTACATGCCAGTAAAGTGAGGAGAGTGAGGAGAGAGGCATTTTGGGGAAACTTTTTTTTAAACTGGAGGAAAATATTCTAATATTACATGAGAGATCAGTGGGGAAAAAATGCTGTTATGCAACTAGTCAAAATATGGCCTATAAAGTGTCCAAGTCCATAAGAACTTACCAAAAACAAAGTGAAGGCACCAATGGAAAAGTACCTCTTTGTCCTGCTGCTGTTTTGCTATGAGTTGAGTGTCTACTTTAAGGTGTTCTTTAACAAATTCTTCAAAAGTTTTTTGTCTTATACCAATTCCTGGTGTGACTGGCCTAAGGAAGAAGGTACTAAATTGTAAAGTTCTCCAATTAATTTTCTCTGGTAATTCTGATAGAACTGACATAGTTTAGAACTCCAATATTATGCCCCCCCATTTTTTTTTTTTAATGTGAAGCATCTTAGCAATAAGACCAGCATTACCTGGCATTCAAATATCACTTTAAAATGACCTTTTGAGACATTTAGACTGAACAAAACCATTTATCACCTGTCTTCTACATTTCCAGTCTTCAATATTGTCTTTACACTAAATGAAGATGGAACAGTGTCCTCATTAACTTGTTCTCTTTGTACTTCTTTGACTGCAGAAGCTTCAGGGAAAGTTCTTTCTTCTAAATAACTATTACCTAAGCAGCAAGAAAAAATGTCAATGAAAACAAAGCCCTTACACAATGAAAATGAGAAATACAATGAAATTACACAATGAAATGAAAAATAAACATATTAAAATGAAAACAGTAATATTCTCAGCAACATGAACATTCTAGGTCTTTTGAAAATACTACCTAGAATACTTCAGAATAAAGTAGGAGGAACGATGGAAAGAATGGGAGGAAAAATGGCATAATTTCTATTCCTCAGTCCTAAAGAAGCCAAGTGCATGCTTAATATGTTCATTGTAGAACATTTCACTTTGCTAGACAATACTGAAATGCTCAGGTATTTGTGATTACAGGACTGCAAATTACTTCAGACAGAGAAGAGTTGCTGCATGCAGATTTTGTAACTAAGCATATTCTATTTCACAAAAATGCGCCACAGTGCAACTCCTCATTGAAGTTTACTGGTTATGTTTACTGGAACAAGAAAGCTCTCAACTCCATGCACTTTTTTTTTCTCAAATGACAGCAGAGATTTACTCCTTTAGCTCATGTTAGCACTGTCTCCTGAAGCAGAATGCCTTTGCTGCCTCATTCATTTGCTGCCTCATACACTATTGGTGTAGCCATACACCAATATACACAGCTCATTTTATAACTTAAGTCTTTTGCAAGACACTGAAAGACACTGAAAACACTTTCCGGTCTTCCCCTTCCACAAAACCCACCATTGCCAGGCTCATGGCTCCACCTGGCTGAGGGTGCACAGCAGTTAATAACTATTTGTCTTCATCTTCGCTAACCACCGAAATGAAGAAAGTGATTTCCAATAAAACATCAGGACTGGTAGCATACAAGTTTCCAAAAAATCACCAGTCTCACGTGGACAAACAATCCTACTTTTGCATCTCTCACCTGCCACAGACCAGAATATGGCTCAGGTGCCAGAGATGACACAGCAGCTATATGGCAGGAAAGGACACACAACTCACATGTCCCTGCACATTTCCAGTCTCATATGTGGCTATGTTGTTGCCAGTGTTTCAGATAATCCATCTCTCCATGAGAAAAGTGGCAAAGGGAATGCCTGAACAGGAGAGCTGCCTCACCAGTGCAATTTTCAAATTAAAAAAGAAAATGGTGAATACAAAACAGCTGTAGAAGCAAATGTTCCTGACAACCTCTAAGAGAGATTTCTTCTTTTTCACTCAGCAACAGGATGTTGCCAGTACAATGCAACAACAAGTGGGTGCAAGTAGTTCTGTTATTTACATTGGTCTTTTATTATTTCTTCTTCTTGAGCATCTTGTCTGGAAACTGTAGAGCTACCAGCACACTGAAGCAACAGCTCTGTGTTTGCCCCTTCAAAATAAGAATGCAAAGATTTATACAAGCTATCTCAGGCTCCTGTTGCCCTCATCTACCCTCCCCTAGTTGTGCTTGCAGCAGAAGTATTTCTACTGCTCTCTGGAACTGCATTAGGGAACTCACTCATGCTCAGATTAAGCCAGAAAAAGAAATGTTGTATTGGACAAAGGAAGGAGACAAGACTGCTTCTTTCACTGAAAGCCCTGGTCTGAGCCACCTGAAAACGTATGAAACTGAAATTTCAGCTGTTCTGTAAGACTGCATCTTTGCTTCACAGGCAGATCTTGAAAAAGGCCAAAACAATATGGCATGCAGGTCTTATTTACATCCTCTTCCCCTTTAGTTCTTTCTGTTTCTTTTTCCTTCCATTTTTAAACATCTAATTGCTTGCAAATTATTCCTACATCTTTCTCACCCCTTGGTATCTTCTCAAGAAAATAACACTGACCAGTCATGGCAAGGAGAGGAAGCGAACCACTGGCTTTCACATTTTTTCCTCCAAATAGGGTACAAGTCAACGTGAAAAACATTGAGACTGCTGATAATGAACTGACCCTATCCACTAATTAGAAATATTTCTAATCTTCTTGCTTCTCTCTTACCTTGAGAAGCAAGATTGATTTTCTACTTTTAACTTATTCCCCTAAAGGTAACGTATTCATGTTTTTAACCCACCTGAAAGTTGCAGATGCATTCCTGAGATTTCTGAACTGCTGTCATTTGGCACCAACAGTGGGGATCTTCTTTGCATTATCAAGAGACCAATTTGTGGGGATTCTTGGCTCTGGTCTCGTGAAGAACTTTCTAATGGGAGCTGGACAGGGACTAAAGCAGCAGGGAAGTGCGGCAGGTTTGCCATCATCGCAACTAGATGAGAAGATATCCCAGGAGAAACTGAAAAGCCTAAAAGAAAATTACCAGAGAAGAAGCATTAAATGAGCATCAAATAGCTATTGTCTGCTTAAATGGAAACCTCTTGTTATATTGGCATTGCACAACGACACTGTTGTATCCAGGTTCTATGGTAATTACATATTCAGTGGGAAAGGTTCAAATTTTGCTCTTGATATTTTATTGATAGTATAAAATGGGCTGTTAAAGCCAGGAGACCTAACCAAAATTATTGAATGTCACAAGGATGTCAACCTTAGAAGTTTTAAAAGTACAATTAAATCATACCTTTTCCCTTGCTCTTTTTCAGTCTCTTACCAGGTAAAAGTTTAAGTCTTGAAAAGTGTTTTGAGGCAACCCTCATTGCAAGGTAGGATTTGGCCTGTGGTTAGTGAGCAATATAATTGCTCTGTGGACATTCTATTTTTATTTGGAAGATTGGAAACCACACACTACGTGCTGGTTCAATTGGTCAGTAATTCCACAGGACCTTAAGGAAAAGTAAGAGTGAGGGTGACAGAATCCTGGAACAGGCTGCCAAGATAAGTTGTGGAGTCTCCTTCTCCGGAGGTCTTCAAAACCCGCTTGGACACAGCCCTGTGCCATGTGCTCTAGGTGTTCCTGCTGGAACAGGGGGGTTGGACTAGATGACCTTGAGAGGTCCCTTCCAACCTTAAGGATTCTGTGATTCTATTCCATGATTCTATGATCATGGGTGGCTGCTGAACATTTGCATGCATTCCAGCTGGTCTTCCTCACACTTCATACGCTAAGATCATGGAATGCTGTTACTAAATAAAAATAACCATTTCAGTTCCAAAAAGTTGTCTTTGAGAGGCTGCACTGGTATGCGAGATGGTAAAACCTAGCTCTCTAAAAATCCTGAGGGATCTTGACAGAAGACAACCACTGGAGGTTCCTGAGTGTGCAAAGCAGCTCAAAATTAGACAAAGAAAATTGAGGCCAGCTCAATGCACAGATGCCCACAGGGCATGACCTAGTCTCATACGGCTCCTACCACATCCTGCCCATTAGGCAAAGCTGTCTTCTCTGGCAGGATATCAGAGGACTCCAGCAAACCACAGATGATCCAACCTTGGTCCACCCTCCTTGCTTTTTGTTAGGCACTGCACCTCTGCTAAAGTTATACATAATCTCTCAGGAACTCCAGATGATCTAAATTCCTCTTTGTCTATGAGTAACATGCCAAGAAAAATATGCTACTGCTGAGACCAGGGTTGAAGACTGGTCTTCTCCTTTGCTACTTCCTGAGCAGACACACTTGCTGCTGCCACCTCAGAAGAAATTCCCTGAGTACCTGGGTTGCAAAATGCAACGATTTTCTGTTGTTCAGCCACCAGCCTTTGTAGCTGCTCCATCTGTTGCTTGATCACTTGGTCCTGCTGCCCTGGACTCTGAAAACAGCACAAAAATGTGGTATCAAACTCTGTTTTGGGGTACTTAGTAAGAAGGAGTCACCATATCAGTTCTCTGAGTTCAGGTATTTCTTATGGGGTGTATTGTATACCCCTTTTAAAAATTCCCTCCTCTGTGTTTAAAAATTCCCTTGCCAGTTCACAATGCAAAGACTGTGCAGACTGTGCACAATGCAAAGACATGGACACTGTGCAGATAGCATGCATTTTAGTAGAAACTGGTATTCTGCCTGGAATAAGCTAGCATTTCCGTGGCGTCAGCCAAGATTTTCTCCTTGTTTCCGTATTAAAATCTCCTTCCCACAGAAGCTAAAGCATGCCAGGAAAGTACTCTGCCCCCATATTTCATAGCAGCAAGGTGTCTAAACACAATTGATGTAGATATCCTCCCAGTTTAAACTTATCTAATAAATTTCAAAATGTGTTGAGGTCACTGCTTGTTGTTAATTTACATTTAGCAATAGTTCAATCTCATTCACAAAAAGCAGCCTTAAGATTTATGTTGTAATAATTTATGTCCAAGGAAAGGAAAAACTTTCCATCTTGACATCATTCTGCACTTTTTAAATTTCCCACTCTTTCTTATCTGGTGGTATTTTTATTTTATTATTTCCTTTTTTTTCAGGTTTTTTTTTCAAATGGTTGGACAGACATAGAAACCATAAGTGGCTACTGCAGAACACAGTGTTTTGAGAAAAAAAAAAATTGTGCTAAGGCTTAGTTCATAAGACTGGCCTAAAGTAGGAAGCACCCCATATCTTGGGGAGGAACCACCACCAAAGGGATAATATGCATTGAATGCAGATGTAGCAAGAACACTGAAGTCTAAGACACTTGGATTTTATTTTAGCCCCTGCTCCCTTAAGCTGATATCTAATTTTGTATCAGACACCTCATTTCTCAGTCCCCATCCTTTAGTGGCTTGTTTACTTAAATGAACCACTCTCTGAGGAGAGAGAGTCTCTTTCCCAAACAGCTTTCCCAACTCGTCTACTGTGCAGTTGTGATACCGGAACAGGAAAACATTTTCCCCCAAAAGGGGTGAACACAGCAAGGAACTGTCCAAATACAAGAATAAGAAATTAACTTATGGACAGTTCCCGGGGAGAAAAACAAACACAAAATAGTAATAATAAATCTTCAAAACACAGCAGCACTTTATTGTACAGATGCATTACAGCAACCTAATCAGACACAGAATTACATCACAGTTCCCAGTATTTGCCAGAAAAGCCCCCTACCCAGAGACATCAGCCCACTTCTCCTGAAGATCCTGTGCAATGACAAGAATGCCAGAGAGCTTAATACGCAATTATAGATACATTCAGTGATTATTCAGCACGAACTAACCTGGTCTATACTTTTGTATGTTGTAGCTTCTGGTATCATTTGCGGATCTGAGGCAGGGAGCAGACAAGGAATTAATGTTTCCTCGGTGTCACTGGTTTTACTGGCCTCAAGAACACCCAGTCTGGGTCACACTGGAAGCCAATATTTGAGGAAAAACATCAGAGTTGGCAAAGTAATATCACTGCCTTGAATGAAACTCTTGGTCGCTGCTCAAGTTATTTGAGGAGTCAATACTGTCACAGACAGCTTGTGAACTGCATGAAAGCAGAAACTGCTCGATGGAGGACTGATTTGTGCTAGGAACTCAGCCTAGTGGTAAGGAAGGCATGACCTTCCCAGTTATTTGGATGGGACGTGGTGCTCTGCTTGCCAGATCATTCGTGATCCTCTCCAACACAGTCCTCCTTAAAAGTGACTGCTTCCATATCCAGCTTTCCAAAAATCCATGCTAGTGGTGAACAGTAAAAATCACTGTGATCAGATGCGTCATACTAACATGGTAAATCCTCAAGTTTGCCTTCTTTAGTATTATCTTTCTAACCCAAGAGGTTTTTGTGGTTTTTTTCTGTTGTTGTTGTCGCCTTTTTTTTTTTTTTTTTTAAGTTCAGGCTGAAAGCAGAGAATCTTCTGACTGCAGAAGCTGTAAGATATGAGCAAATATGTACAAACATACATGCAGTTAAGAAACAAGCTTTAAGACCACAGCAGCACCAGCTAAAAATGGTTTCATTTCTATGTGCTTTCTAAGTTCTAAGTCTCAGACAAACAGCAATGGATGTAAGACTCTACAACAAGAAGAAACAAGATTCATCCAGCATTAGAAGCATTTGCCAAAGTGGCCTGGCCTTACCTTCCAGTTAAATCATCCACCTTTCAGATCAGAAAAAGTACCTTAGCGGCCAAAGATAAACAGAGAAAGTAGGGGTATATAAATGGCATGTGGGAAAAAATAGCAGGTGATCTTCTGGTGATACTGTTTCATAGCTCAGAAAAGAGATTTAAAAACAAACAAACAAAAAGAAAAGAAATAACACTGTCATAGCTTGTATCCATCTCTGAGACCAATACGACCAGGACAACCATGGAGCAACAAACATCCTTCTTCCCCGGTTTAGGCACCTTGCTCCATTGCTTCTCAAATAATAGTCGATCATTTTCCACTCACTGAAAGATTTTAGGAAGATGTTTATTATTTCAGCAGCTGAAGCTTCTGAGATCCCACATTCTGTTTGCTACAGGAGGACTCAGAGATAGTTTATTTGCACTCCTTAAGAAATGTACCACATCACGCACAAGATGCAGTCTCCACAGCCCAGATGTGCTCTGCGTAGAACACAAGGGCAATAACTATGATTTAAAGACACTCAGTGATGGGCTCTGGCACAAGCAACGCTTGCTGAAGCTCTATTCAACATAGACTTCCCGCTGGGCACCACACCTACTGCAGAGCAGTTAAGGAACTTTAGAACAGCTTGATTTTATGAGGAAAACTCTATGATATCAGCAGCAAAGAAAAGACAGGTAAGCCTAGATGCTGATAAGGAGGTCTTGGAGAAAGTAACTATTATATTGGCTTTTGTCTCAATATAAACATAACTACAATAAGAGTCCATCATAAGCTGCTTTATTGCTTGATACATTGCAATTTCAGAAAAATTAGGGATATATACTTAATGTATGAGGTTGCAGGGTAAAAAAATTCTTTGCGTACAAAATTTAACACTGCCTACACTTCATCGCAGAGAAGAAATTGAACACTAAAACTTGCTCCATCACGACCCTTTTCAGTGTTTGCTTCCTCACCATATTGCACTGTCAGCGCATCAAGTCAGTGAGTAAACACAAACTCTCCTCCCCAGGCCTGATGCCAGCGGGATGGCAGGGTGCCCAGGAGGCACCACCTGCACAAGCCTGCCCAAAGCCTCCTTCAGGCAACACAGCCAAAGCCCCCCAAACTGCACCCTGCCAGGGAAAAACGCACTGGCACAGGACACCTTAAGAACTGGCAGGGGAAAACAAGGAAATACAGAACAAGCTAATGAACAAGCTCACTGCTTGTGCAGATTCTCTACTTTAAGACTCTTCTACTTAAAAAATATTGTAAGGATTAACACATTTTACTTGATGGGAATCTCCCTGTAAATATAAGACAAAACACATCGGCAGAACGCCTGGCACTTTCACAGACCCTTCCATCCAAGCAGTTTTAAAGCACTTGGGGCACTCTCAGTATCCATGAAGTCAGAAGAAGACATAACACATGATCTAAATGATCTTTAAATCTGGTGTACTCTGACAAATTCCATGGAAATTGCAGGGAAAGCTAACTGAAAGCACTGTTAGTTTTAACAAGATCCCAAAGGGAGAAGTGTCAAGTTATGACTTCCATTTTTTTCAAATTGCTTTTCTTTTTTTTCTTCCCCTTCTCGCCTGCCCCCCTCCCCCCCCCCAAAAAAAAAAAGATTTTATTTAGAGTGTAGTAATGACCCAAACTTGATGCCTACGGATAGAGAGAATAACAAGGCATAAATCACAGGGGATGATGTTCTCGGGAGCAGAACAGACAGCACCCAGCAAGCCCTACAAAACACCCCAAACACCCACACCGGGAGGCTGCCCTCAGTCCTTACCATGGGCCTTGCACAGCTCTCCGAAGCACCTGCCTGTGGCTCAAAATGCTTCAAAATCGTCCTTTCCTGCTGTCTTTACCATTGAAAACAGCAACTATCACTAGGAGAAGAAACTACCACCATCAATAACAACAACAAAACACCACAAACAATGCAAAGCACCACCCAGCACACAAGGGTGCACGCTCTGCTGCAGTGGGGGTGGCACTCACCACAGGAACAGCCCAGACTGCTTCTCACCCCTGTCAAAGGCCAGGCCAAGGGGCTGCTCCTGCCCGTCACCTTCCATCCCACCTCAGATAGGGGGCAGGTGTGGGTGGCCCTTGGGTCTCCCTCCTGGTTTTCCACAGGTGGGAGCTCAGGGGGAAGAGAGGAGGATCCAGGTTTTCTGTGTAGACAAACTGCTTTGAGCCTTCAGGTGAAGATCATGCTTGGATGCTAAGTCCTGTTCTTTGGAAGACAGCACCTTGTTGGGATTTTCTTTATGAAAACTATGCCTTTCCTGTTGGATATAGCTACACCTGTGCCCTACAAAAAGGTCATGCAAAGGACAGCACAGCTGCCTCGGGCCCTCAGCTCTCTTCATTCATCATAAGGGCAGCAAGGATCCCCCTTCTGGCAGTTCCCACAAGGAGATGGAGCAGAAACAGCAGTAGGCAGCCATAGGAAGCATCTCCTAGTGAGGCCTTCAGGAAAAAAAAAAGAGAGAACAAAACCAAACTGAGGCAAGAAAGAGAGTAACAAAGAAAGAAGGGGAAAGAAACACATTCAACTGAGCAATGTGATGTTCAAAATGCTCACTTGATGCCTCCCCAGATGAACACACCATTCCCTATGCCTGTGCTATCCACCATCGTTGGCATATAGACTTTGGGCAGCCTCCTCCTTCCTTCCTGCAGCCCATCTGCAGCTCCGCTCCAGTGGGAGCCCTCGGCTCTGACTCTCTCCTAACCCTATACATAGTTTTGAGCTGAGGCTTGTAAGGGGATCCTTTTCCAAGGGGTGAAGTATAGATGGCCACATGCATACAGAAGAAGCTTTTATTTCTCCTGCAGTGTCCAGTCAAGGCAACAGATATGGTCTTCACAGTAGAAGGATGTGAAGATGTTAGATGTTGAATACGGAGAGGTGCAAGGGTGCTGCAGGTTCAAGTACCCAGACCCAGGCAATAGCAAGGATGAGCACATCCTATAGGCATGTGATCACAAACACTGAGCATATGAGGGCAGCCAAGGCACATCAGCACAAACAGGCAATACACAGCACTGACATGGACTGCAGTGTAACTGACAGGCCAGTCCTGCTTGAACCCGTCAGATGTCAGGATAAATAGGTCATACGTGGTGCATATACACAATATGGTTTGCTGTAGTGGCTGAGTTTCCCAGTCACTGAGAAGGAATATATGGGCTGAAGCCAGATTACAGTTCCAGCTTTCTATGAAATTCTTTAGTTATTCTCATTTCATAGCCTATATTAGGCAGAGCCATGTATATGTTCCCCTCACCTCTGCTGATGTGACTAACTAAGAGAGACATACAAACTCCTTATCATTCACAAAGTAACAAACTGGTGAAAGAATCGGTTGAGGACACGGTTGAGGACCTCCTTTCTTCCTGCCATGCAGCAGGTGTAAAAGACGTGCTCGGAGACAAGGAGCTGCCTTTGCATGAGCTAGTGATGGCGCCCAGGCAGGGAGAGGCGCGTGGTGCTGTGGTGAGGAGAGCACGTGCGCTTGGGCACCGTCTTGCTGCCAGCTTCAGCAGGCAGCTGTGTGTCGGTGAAAAGGCCCAATGCACAGGCCTTCCCGCCCAGCTGCAGCATGCCCTGTGGCACCTTGCATTTGTGATTTAGCCGAGCGATGCCGCCCTATACTGAAACCACAGGACAGGGCTAGGCATACACACAGCCAAAAAGAGAGCTAGGGCAATGTAGGGCTCAGTCCCCATACGCCAGGTGTGATTGCCGTTACTGGTCTCTCTCATACGCCCACGGTCACGATGCTGGACACGCCCAGTCGCCGGGACAGAATGTGCGTGTCGAAGGCAGCTCGAGCACATGGTTCTCTTGGCAGATCCTCTGGCTGTTGTTCAGGTCTTACAGTCTGTGTTGGTCTGAACCACGTAGACCCTTCCCCCATGCTGGTCTGTCTTCATGTCGCGGAAACATTTACATTCTCCCGATCGACTCAGGAAGAAACAGTGACACCATTTCACTGGACACATACAGTTGCTCATCTCCAACCAAGCTCGCCCTCTGGCGCCCTCTGTGTTGAGACAAGGCAGCTGTGTGTGCAAAAGCGGTGGGGCACGAGTCCCACCGTGCGTTACCGCTGAGCTTCCTGGGCACCTCGCCATGGCCCACCTCCTGCGAGACATCTTCCACTCTAGAAGTTGGTTGGGCGCTCCCAATGGGCGAGATGCTTCAAGACAACACGCCTACCCTCGATCCCTGAGAAAGGGATCAGAGGCAGTTGACGCTGGCCTCCATTTCCAAGCACCTCAAGGACGAGGAGCTGATGAAGAGCACTCGGTACAGATTGACAAAGGGAGCGGAAACCATGCCTAGGCAGCCTGAAAGCGTGGGCAAAGAGAACCCTCCGCGAGTGCCCCCAGGGGAAATGCCAAGTCCTGCCCGCAGGCAGAATTAAGCCTAGGCAGCAGCTCAAGCTGGGGGCCACAGTGCTAGAAAGCAGCCCTGCAGCCAAGCCCTGGGAGTCTCGCTGGACAACAAGTTGACCGTGAACCTGCAATACCCCCTTGCATTGCAGCCCCAGGCGGCAAGCGGTGCCCTTGGCTGCGCTGGCAGGAGCATGGCCAGCAGGTGGAGGGAGGCCACGCTTGCCCTCAGGCTAGGCAAGGTCGCGGCTTCAAAGAGCGCTGTGTCCGGAGCGGGGCTCCCCAGCACAGGCGAGCTGTGGAGCTGCTGCAGCGAGTCCACAGCAGGGCTGCAAAGATGCGGAAGGGCCTGCAGCATGTCTGCTGTGGGGAAAGGCTGAGAGAGCTGGAGCTCTTCAGCCTGCGGAAGAGAAGCCTGCGCGGGGATCTAACTCTCTGAAGGGAGGCTCCGAGGGAGACGGTGCCAGGCGCCTTTCAGGGGTGCCCAGCGCCTGGACGAGAGGCAATGGGCAGCAGCAGCAGAAACACGCGCAGTTGCGGCTGCCTGAGCACTGGCACACGGTGCCCAGGGGGCTTGTGGAAAGGGCACTTCCTCAGAAGCTGCCTACACGTGGTGCTGGGCAACGTGCTCTCGGCAAGCCTGCTGGCGCAGGGGCTTGCACCAGGGGAGCTCCAAGGGTCCCTTCCAACCTCCACAGTTGTGCGTGCTGCATGTGCCTTGAAAGAGGCCCCCAAAGGACAAAGACCTCTTCCCTTCTTCTCCCAAAGCTGCAACATTCAGGCCCACGTGTGCCCAAAGGGATTGGGAGCCCAGCTAGGCTTGCGCAGAGTCACTGTCATGTCACAGGGCCATGGGCCAGCCGCCTTCTTGCTTCCTACGAGAGACGCCCTTCTGCCTGGGGAAGTGCCTCGGCTCCTGCTGCTGTTCGGTGTCCTGCGGTGCTTGCAGGCCAAAGCCTGCGAGCCAGCCCCAAGGAAATCCCGGGCTTTGGGCTTGAATGTGCTTGCAAGCTCTTGCTTGCCAATTGCTCCCTTTTCGTCATTCCCCTTTCTTCCAACTTTTCTCCCTCTTGCTACCCATTCCCCTCTTTGTCCTTCTCCCTCTCAATTTTATCTCCTATTTTTTTTCTTCTCCCTCTCCCTTTTATTTTCTTTTTAATTTTCTTCCTACTTTTCATTTCTCCCCATTTTTTCCTCACCCTTCCTCTTGTCACCTAGTCTTCCCCCTCGTTTTTTCTCCTGTTTTCTTTTCTCACCTTTTCCTTTCCTCATCCTTTTTTTCTCCCATTCCTCTCCCCGCTTCTTACCCTTTTTCTTCCCCTTTTCTCTTTCCTCTTTTCTCATCTCCCCGTTCCCGCACCCTCTCGCCCACATTTTCCCTGCCCATTTCCCCATTTTTCTCCTCTCCCCTCCTTTTCTCTGCTTTTCTCTTTTTCTGCCCTTTTGCTTCACCTATCCTTTCTCCAGCCACTTTTCTCTCCTGTTTTTTCTCCTCCCCCCACCCTTGCTCCCTTCCTTACTCTACCTTTTAGTTCCCGCTTTTCTCCCCATTATCCTCACCCATTTTCTTTTTTTTTTCCCTATTTGTCATCCCATTGCCCTCACCCTTGACTCCTGCTTTTTCTCTCTCTCCCTCTTTTGCTCTCTGCTCTCTTTCTTTCTTCTCCCTTTTCCCTCCACCCTTTCTCCTCATTTCTCCCTCCCTTGTTAGCCCCCCTTTCTCCCCTCTTTGTTTGGGCTCCCCCTTTCCAACTCTTTCTCCTCAGCTTTCCTTTCTCTGCCTTGATTTTTCTCTCCCGTTTAGTTTTCCCTTTCCCTTCTTGATTTTTTCTTCTGCCTCGCTCCCTTTCCTCTCCCCTTCTTCCCCTTTTCTCCTCCTCTCTTCCCCCTTTCATTTTTCACCACCTTTCCCTTTACCGTTCTCTCCACCTTTCTTTTTCTCTGACCACTCTTTGATCACGCTTTATCCCCTCCTCCTCCTCCCATTCTTCCCCATTCTTTCCCTCTCAACGCTACTTCTCCTCCATTCTTACCTCCCTCTTTTCTCTGCTGCCCTTTCTCTCCTCTTTCTTCTAGTTTTCCTTCCATTTCCACCCTCCTTCACCATTCTCCATTCTTTTCTCTCTTCTTTTGTGCCCCTCCTCCTTTGTTTCTCTCTTGCTTCACCGTTTGTTGCCCCCTTTTCTTCCTCCCTTTTCTCCTTTCTATCCCTCTACCTTTATTGCACTATTGAGGATTCGCCTCTCTTTGCCCCTTACTCCTCTGCTTTTTGTCTCTCATTGGCTTTTCTCCCTCCTTTTTCTTCTCTCTTTTCTTACCTCACCCTTCTTTGCTCTCTTTCCTCTTTCCCTTTTGCCCCTCTGCTCTCCCCATCTTTTTCACAACACTCTTTTCATCCCCTTTCTTTCCCCACCTCTTTGCTGCTCTCCTTTCTCTTCACTTTCCCCACCCCTTTCCTTCCTTACTCCTTTCTTTTGGCACATTTTCTTTCCTTATTTCTCTTCATTTATTCCCTTTCCTTTTCCCTCCCTCTTTCACTGTCTCCTTCTCTTTCTTGCTCTCTTCTTTGCCTTTGCTCTTGCTTTGCCTCTGCCGCCTTTTCTTTCTTTCCTTCTCTTTCTCCCTCTCCGTGTGCCTCTCCTTCTCCTCCTTCTCTCTCTCCTCCTCCATCCCCTTGGCCTTCTCTTTCTCAGTCGCCTCTTCTTCCTTGCGATTCTCGCAGCCCGCAAACAGCAGGCAGGAACGGGGGAAGCGGTGGCCGCGCGGCTCTCCGGGGAGCACCCGCAGCAGCTGGCGGGTTCACAGCTGGCTGCCAGCGGTGCAGCCAGGATGGAGGCTTCCTCTTGTAGGGCCTCCTTCTCAATTGGCAGCTGGTGCTGACGAGCTGCAACGTTGGGCGCATGGCTGGAGCCTTCCTGCGCCCTTCCGCTTCCGCGCGAGCCGGCCGGCAAGGACAGGGCTGCCTCCGAGAAGCTCCTGGGCAGCGCGCGCAGAGCAGGCAGCGGAGGGGCAGAGGCGCAGCGGCCCTGTCTGCGCCTCCCGCTGGCGCTTCTTCCTCGTGGCTGCTGCAGGGCCTCGGCAACAGGGTGGTCGCGGGCAGCTTGAACCTCTGGGCAGGGCTCGGCACAAGCGTCCTCCAGAGCTGCCCCTGTATCTGCTGTGGGGGGAGAGGGGCTGTCAGCTCCTTTGTGATGGGCCTCTGATGACAGAAAGGGGCACTTCCCCCCGAGGGAACACCCAGCCCGGACCCCTGGCCCATGGCAAGGTGCAAGCCTGGCGCCTAGGGAGGTGAGGAGCAGGTCAGGAGGAGACACAAGTGCCTGCGGGGACAAGATTGTGCAGGAGGA
>JAVCKT010139604.1:5754-18109 GCA_032273925.1 Rhynchotus rufescens
AGACACCTCTTTGGTTGTAATTCAGCTGGGATCACTCTGCTGGGAAAACCGAATCAAAATTCTATAGGCTAGAAGGGGCCTATGGAAGTTCAACCCCCTGCGCAGAGCAGATCCTGTTATATAACAGGTAGCTCAGGCAGTGAGGAAGGGTCTCCTCTGGGGCGTTCACCCCTGCACCTCTGCCAGTTGGCCGGGACTGTGCTGTGGAAATGCCAGTGAGCAGCCTTGTACCTTGCTGCCCGTGTGCCTTGCTGATGCCGCTTCCCGGCTTGACCTTGGCGCTGCGGACTGCTCTGCAGGTGGGTACGGTGGCTGACCCCGGCTACCGCCGCGGGACTGCTCTGCAATCCTCCTTTTGGGAGCTGTGGGGCACTGCCCTGTCGGTGAGGTGCCTGCCTCGCCGTAACCCCTAGCTCTTGGCTTGCCCTCTGGTGCAGTGCCTCTCCAGACCGGCTGCTCCCTGGCACCTGCAAGGGGAAGAGCAAGTACGGGGAGATGAACACTGCAATCACACAAAAATATTATTGGCAAGGCATCCTGAAAATCATTTTGTTTATTTCTGTCTACACCAAGCACAAATGAATGGGAGTGGCTTTTCAGGGTAGAATACCTTCAGGCTGGTGTATGCTTGTTTCCGGAGACGGAAGGATACCTTTAAAAAATTTCTTGTTAAGATTAGAAAAGGAATGCAGCAAGTACACAAAACCACAAAATACCTGGTATTTGAACCGCAAAATACCTGGTCATCCACAAAATACCTTTGATAGAAATCCAAGCCAGTGAGCTTTGAGGTATCAAGTTTTGAACAGATGGTACAGCGTCCTGGCAAGGAAGAATTTGCTCCACGGATGTGTAATATGTAAAATACAATTGATGGTACTGTTCAGTTATTTTTCTATTAGTTTTGGAGGAGGACTATAGTTTCGTGAAGCAGAGGCAGCATGTGACCTCATTAAGCAGGCAAAACAAAGAATTTAGCATTCAAAACAGCAGGACAGAACACATGGAGTTTCTTAACAGGCTTGGTATTAATTGTGGAAAACTTAAGCAAATCTGTTGCAAAAAGTTTGTGAACTGAGCTTAGTCCTCCAGGAATACATTTCATACACATTTCAGGAATACAAAACACAGAATCAAAGATTAGGCGAATCTCAACTGTGATAAATTGGCCCTATTTGTAGCTTCTCTCTGGCAGAGCTGCAGAATTTGGTCTAAGTGTGCCTGTGTTTACTGGCAAAATTGCCTTCATGTCTTTTTTTTTCCAAAGCATCATTATGTCTTCTGTAGAATATTCTCTACTTATTTGAGCAAAAATAAATGACTTGCAAGCCTGTGCGCTCTGGCTGATTAATTTCAGAACTTAATTCTCGCTGACTGTCATTATGATGAGCTCCCAAATACTTAATGTACTTGAGAGTACATTAAAAATGAGTTCAAAATGAGTTTGGGAATGAGTTAGTTGTGTATGGTATCTATGGTTCAGTTTTGGGCTGCAGTGAATGCATTAATTACTTTAAGTTTAGACTTATTTGTGAGATTCTAGTTTGCCCGTTGAGGATTTATCTTATATTCTGTGTGGATGTAGAAGCTCTATGGGCTTCAGTGGGGTTATTTTCCTCTCTACAGAGGACTATATTCTTTTAGGTACCAATTTCTGCAGTACTGAAAGGGTCATCCCTCCCACCTGCCACAAACACACCCACTGCATGGGCGTGAAGTCGGTCCAATCTAAGTATATCCTTGTTATCTTCTTTAACACATGTGTCTGAGTACTTAGCAGATAAATTACAGATTTATTAGGTTGAATTATTTGTCTTGTAGAATAAGAACAATAATATTCCAACTGGTTTTTTCAGTGTTCTTAGGAAATGAGTCATTTTTCTAGCATATATGAGAAGAGGAAAGGCATCCAGTGATTTGCAGAGAAATACTACAGTGATTTCACAGGAAGGCGTTTTAAAGATTTCTGAGAATTAGAGAGAAGCAATTTGATAAAATGTACCACAAAATAGTCAAGTGCAAAAGATTTCATCTGTGTTTTAAGCAACTTTTTTCCTATGCAGGAAAAGCAAGGGTCGTTAGTCATTTTCCTGCCTCCCTCTGATGTCTAATTTTTGCTCTCAAGCTTCAACAAATGCAGGAAAGGTTCAAGTGCTGTAGCTGCTCAACAAACATCTACATTTTTTTCCTAATAGTTGATCACAGCATGTGCATTTTATTTTTTTGTAGAAATTCATATCCTGCTGAAATCTTGGCTCAGATTCACGGCTCAGCTCTCCTACGAGCAGAGCCATCTCAATCACAAGCATTCAAATTGCCACAGCTTCTGTCTGGTAAAGCTTCACACTTAGCTTTCTAGTTTCAGTTTCAGCTCAGGTCTGCGCAAACTTGAGTGTGATTTTTGTTTTGACTGGATTGTCCTCATTTTGAAGAAAAAAGAAAAAAAAAAGGTGTATTGTATGAGATTAACCCCTTTTAGTATACCTAGAATTCTACCAAAATGAGCTTCTAAAACATGGGTAGAAGCTTAACTTGTTGATGGGCAGCTTCTCTCCATGGGAAACTATCAAGGTCAAGAACTCTTTATTCTGCATAAGTTGTGCCAACTGTGCTAATACGTAATTGAGAATTAATGTAATTTGATAACATCTGATTGAAAGGCAACATTACTGCGGGTACTTGCCACGGAATTGTGACCTTTTGGAAATAGAAAATGATAAATTCCGGTGAAATAGCATGCCTTTGCTTGCTGATGAGTACTGATTAATGTATTGGCAGACAAGCCTTTTACACTGATGAGCTGTGCTTTAGGCAGCCTGGAAGATGATGGCTGGGGAGTATTTGTGTTATGTTTTGCTCTAAATCAAAGCAACCAAACTAAAATCAGCACTTGTTCTGTTTTCACTCATGAAATGGTACAAGGGGAACCGATTCCTTCTCAGTGTTTGTTTCTAACAACCGCATCAAACGTAATAGAATCCATTTTTTTCAGAACTTTCAAAGCGCGTTCTGGAAACAACCTGAAAGAAATAATAACATGAAATTAGATCTACAATAAAATAGGAAATTATGGAAGAAGCTGCATAACAAGTTAGAGGAGAGCTGGTCTAGGAGCAAAATATATGCACACGTACTGATCAACTTGATACCTGAAACAAGGAATATTTCCAAAGACTATATATACACCTCGAGTATTTTTCTAGATTTAACTCTGATTTAACTCTACATTTAATCTCTCTTCTTTTGTAAAGACTTCAAGATAAGACTTTGGCTGCAATGCTGCTGAAGGATCAAATGTGGTTTAATACTGAACAGACAAGTGCATGAGTTTTCTGTCTTTGACAAGAAACAAGCTGATGAAATGATCTGATACTAACTATATGAGTGATATGAGATGTAGTTTCTTTTCTGAGGATTTCTCTTCCTTTTGTTCTAAATTTTGCCTGTTTGTTCCCCATGTCCTAAAGATACTTATTTTGAAAATTTGTTTTCTGAAGGGTTTAGATAGCTTTTGATCTAGCTCCTCAACAAAAAATGGTATTATATTGATACTGTGTGTGATTTTTTGTTAAGTTAGACCCAGGCTTGTCAGGTTACTACAAACTGTTTCTTTGGACTCTATAGAAGTTAACTGAAAAGTTTTATTAGTTGTTCTGATGTGAATTCTAGGTCTTGGTCATCAACTCCGATGATAATACTGGAAGTTCTTCAAAGATACTGCCTCAGCCTCTGTGGCCTAAATCTTCTGAGGTTAAAAAAAAGAAAGGGGAGCTAATAAGCAGCAGTTCTATAGCCCATTCTGAAACTTCTCTGAGGCTACTGGTTTAGAGAAATGTGGATGGAAAGTACCTAGCTGTTAAGAAAAATGCATTCTGTCAGGCCCTTAGGCCCTGTCAGGCCCTTAGCTGTGTTAACTATTATGTAGTTACTTGGAAAAAAGTGAACCATCAGGAGTGAAGATGAGAATCAAAACAATCCTTCTGTGTATAAAATCTACTGGTCTCATGGGAAACATGCCCTCTCGTACTTCAGTGCCTTGGAACTTGGCCTTTTTGTATACTGCAAAATTTTTGATGGTACGTTTAAAAAATTAAAATCTCCCCTACAGATATACACAATCAAGACAGGCATACTGATGTCAAAGCCGATATGAGCATAATAATGGAAAATAAATTATGCCAGAGTGAATATTTATTTCTGAAGTCTAAAGATCAATACCATGAAGGGGGTTGCTATGCTGCCAAAACTGTTTTTTACTACTATGAGAGCAAAATGCACCATCTCCTACCATAAAGCTTAAATTAGAATTTTAAAAGTTTGATGCCTGTATCCTTGAAGGTAATGATCTTGGGTCTGGTTTTAGTGTTTTTCCTTCTGATACTCACTTTTCAAAGAATAATGCAATTTTTAGACTTGGAGGAGCAAAAATCATATTCTGATTGGTCAGTATTCCTTCCATCAGTTTGTCTACAACTTCTGGAATTTCCAAAATATTTCCAAGCCTAAAATGAAAGGGAAACATAAAGTGACATGAGTAAAACATGGCATATGGCAAGGGAAGGGGGCCTATGGAACATGAAGCAGGATATGTCAAAGACTCATCATGATCACAGGTTCTTCAAATACAACTATATTATATTATAAAAATCTTAGGTTTATATTTATATTATATAAAAACTTTATATAAAAATTGTATTAACCAGTACAGTTGAGTACCAGAGCTGAAGCGGGGATATATAAATATATATTTATATAAATATATATAAAAATGAAATTTCTCTTCTCTTTAACTTTACCTTGAGCTTGGATTTTTCACAAAGCCAGTATTCACAAAAACTGGACAAAGACAAGATGTTTTTATTCCATCCTTCCCCAACGTAGACAGCTCTTCTGTTAGAGCTTTATGAAATCCAACTGCAGCAAATTTGCTTGAACTAGGCAGGGAGAAGAAGGAAAAAAAAAAAAAAGCATTAATGTGAAGGCAGGATTCCTGTTTCTAATTTTATACCAGCTAAAATTGACTGAAAAAAATTGTGGCAAAACTGATGGTTTGGGAAAAAAAAATTAATCTACCTGAGCGACGTGGACAGGACTAATTCTAACTTTGCCTATACCACAGTAGAGTTCTGAGTTAAATATTGCTACCGAGGTAAGAAATTATGGAAATAAGGTGGATACCTTTCTCAAAAAGTCAGCTTAGTGGTAAACAGTCTGAAGAATGTTAAAAATTCTTAGAAAATAATAATAAAAATTGCAAGTCTATGGAGCTTGCCTTTCTCAAATGTCAGATGCAGTTTCCATTTTACAAAGTCAGCATGAGGTGTCTACAAATTCTGACAGTGGAAAAAAAATCTCACTATGGAATAAAATCTGATGATGGAATTCAGCGCAAGTTTAAAATTAAAGGAGGCTGCAGACAATAGAAACAGAAAACAACCATCTACTGTTTCTTGTAACACAAGGAAGTATCATGTGACATGCACACACGAGGTTTAAAATAAAGAACCATTATGCTCAGAGCATGCAGGAGAGTATTGCCTCAGAAATTTGTGGGGGCCAACAGAATAAATCAGCTCCTAACTCCTGTAAAATGAGAGGTGTCTATTTAGGATCATTAAGTTTGGCTTTATAATCCAGGTAAAACCCCAGAAGCAGGAGTTACCAAATTGCCATCAATGGCTATAGGAGATGGAGCATATAAAAAGAAAGATTGCTTCATCATTGCTTCTGATCCAGTATGTACATTTTTACATTGATATTACACAATTTTCTTGATTGTTTCATGTGCTTCTGGTGAGTACATCAATCTCTAAGTCATCAGATAGATTGTTAACAGGACTAAATATTAGCATGTTTTGTGCTTTAAATGTTATTCTGGAGGGCATTTGTTTATTTGTTTTTAAGAGAAGGCTTTATAAGACGGAGCTTACAACCTTACCTTGCATAGACAAAACCTGTATGATAAAACAGAAGGTGTAGTCTGCCTTCTCAAACATGTCCACTCTCTACTTACTGAAAAACAAATATAAATTTCAACAAGATGATTTCTCAATCATTGTTCCTTCAAGGAAGGATTGCTCCTGATTGAATTAGAAATCCCTCTGTGTTAACATGTTGTCCCTCTGTGCTAACATGTTGTTTGTTTTTTTCTTAGCATCATCTTTTGGCAACGCATTTTAAAATTTGAAGACTCTCTCTTATGCCGTGTTTGTTGATGGGGGAGCAACATTTGGAAAAAATGAAGAGAACCAAGCATTTTAAGTCACTCACCAGTAAGCCAGCATGAAAGAAGTTACAGCGTGACCTGCTGCGGAAGCCACAGTGACAATATGACCATAATTGTTGTCCATCATTGTCGGCAGAAAAGCTTTTGTTGTCTTAAAAGGATAAAAAGGCAGAAATGGGAGGGAGAGAGAACAATGTTGTCTCAGGCATATTCCACAGCAATTATTTGTATATAAATGACTAAAAATGTTGTGTATTCTTTGAGAATTTCACAGATAAGAAATCAGATTTTTCAGCTACTGTATCCCAATATTGGCACCTAAGATTGCTATCATTTAATAAGATTTTGAAAAAACACGGATACTACCTTTTCCCAATTTCACTGGTAACATTTTCAACTTTTTTTTTTTTAGGATATTTTTCTTGGGCTCTTTCTTACGTCTAAGTTGACAGTCTGTACAATAAAATTTCTCAACATGTACCTTGTCTTTTCTTTCATTGCAAACAAAAAGTCTTTACTACCTGTAACTGCCTTTTATAATCCCTGCTCAAATCTCTTCCCACTCCACTGCTGGGATTAGCTGTTGTACCAAGGACCCAAATTGCCCTTTGTCCAAAAATACTCAGCTACATAACCCTGACTCAGACTGCTCAGAAAAAGCAGTGCAAAAATCTGCAAAGAGATAAGAAAGGTAAAAGTAGCAGAAGGAGGACAGATAAGCGTGGATCTGATCAGGGATCCGCTAGGTAAAAGAGTGTCCCAGGAGGATGTGAAGTCCTGCAGGCAGTCAGCCCAAGGCTACTAGTTGGGTTGGTGGGCACCATGAGGGTGGATCCAAGAGGCCGGAGCCACGGGTGTCACTGGAGAGGGGGCGCAGGGCTCAGCAATGCTGGGGAGCTCAGCTTGGGCGCTGCAGGGCCAACCTCCTCCTGTCCTGCTTGGCCTGCAAGGACCCTTTCAGTGGTCCTTTGGTGTGTTTCAGCCAAAAAAGAATTATTCTGCATTTTTGGGCTGTGTAGATGCTGCTGGCAGAGTCTCTGCCCTTGGCTAAAGGCACAAACTTACCCCAAAGGAGACCTTCAATACTCCTATAGAACAGAATAGCCCATGTCACGTGTTAAGCTGTCGCTGGTTAACTAACACGTGGAAAAGAAAGAAGGGGAAAACTGGACAGGTCTCAGAACAGCAGGATGCGTGTTGCCCAGCCAGTTGAGGGAGATGGGTGTTTAATGTTTTCTCATATTATGCACAAGGAGGGGATTAGGGAGTGCCCACTTTCAAAAATGTAATTATATGGATAAGCCATGACCACTCCTTTCAGAGGCAAAGGCCATTGTGCACGATTAAATGTGGTAACAGTTAGAGTAATACAATGTTAGGGAATAACTCATCAAGTAGCGTAAGATTTTATGGCTCATATTTTATCTCACATGCTGAAGAATTTCAAGTCTATTAAATGTTTTACCTAACATAGGCACTGTGGTACTGAATGACAAGGGCATGTGATGGAACTGCACATTCTTTTAACTGTGAAATATACACTTCCTTGCTTCTCATTTGTACTTAGCAACTTGTTTTTCTATTTAGTACTTTAACTGTGCTATGTAAAACAGAAACATAATTTCAAAGTACACATACATTTTAAAATAATCAATGCTCTAAACTTAAATCCTTTATGATTCACACACGAAAAATGCTAGTGACCCTTACCCAGAAGTGAGCGAGAATGTTCACTTCAAACATTTTTTCAATTTCTCCATCTTGAGTTGAGAGCAGGTCTGCAGCTGTAATCACACCAGCATTATTCACCAGGATGGAGACATCTCCAATGTCTTTTTTCACCTTAATAGACAGAATGTAAAGATGCTGTCATTCACTGTCAAAATATATATATATTACAGAAGAAGCTGGGTAACTAGTTTCAGATTTAGAGTTGCTTTTGAAGGGAGAGAAAGATCACGCTAAATAACCTGATTTTATAGGACTTACACAATATAAAGAAAACTATTGTACATCTTATGTTCCGCTATTAATTAATCCCAATATTCATAATCTTCTAAAGACATTCCCATAAAGTGTGCTCTGTGAGGTCACATTTGGTCCTATGAACACTCAGAATTATTTGAGCCATTGGACTCATATTCTCAGCTGTGATGGTATTCAAAAGCCCTTGGTACTCTCTGTGTGTCGTACAGGATAACGAAGAGAAAAAGTTCTTCCATGGTTTTTCAAGTCTGAAGAACGAACTCTGAACAGGGCATGATACTCAGGGGACTTATGAAAGAGGACAAACGTGGCTGCACTATATGAAGAGAGTGTTACATTACTCTTTGTACAGAGAGCAGCAAAAAAAGGGTAATCTTTCAAGGACTTGAAAGATGAGAGAGGGACAGAGAAACAGAAAAAGAGGGGGAGAGAGAGACCTCATGTTTTGTTTTCTGTGTTTTGGCAAACCAAGGGTGTCTGTGTCAATCTTACAACAGGCAACTCTTCCTTATACCTTTTCTGCAGTACTGTAGACGTCCTCCTTTTTGCTGCAGTCTACCACAAAAGTGTAAACAGTAGCGCCCAGCCTCTTGCATTCCTCTGCTGTGCTCTCAATGCCATGCTGCAAGAGGGAAAAAGAAGAATTTACTCAATTGTACCTTGACCACGTTCCGTCCTTTCGACATCCCTGCAGATAAGCTGGAGGCTAAAGGTGTATCCACACTGTGTAACTGTTTTTAATCCTCTTTTAGTGTTTAGGGTTACATAGAGAAAGGAATGTAGCCAAGATTTCTAGGCGAACCAGTGTTCTTGCCTTGTATTTAGGACATAGACTGAGGCTGGAAAGGCAATGTAGTGATAGAAGTGCCTTGGCCTTGGTAAAGCACATTTATCCAGACTATAGAAATGGGGTAGTGACTTTTGAAGCGCAGCAGGCGGACAGCCCAACTCTAAGCAGTGCTTTCAGCAAAAATCCAATTACAACTTGGAGATGTAAAAAAGTGGGCCTACAATTTTAAATATTAATTGGTTGGTTGTGAGAAGGCAGGAGTGTTTCATGTCTACAATTGCAGATAGACATTATTTATGAGAACAGTATTGGACAAATACGCAACGGATTTCTTAAGCTGAGTTGGCTGTGGCTGTGGACACTGCCTACCCAGAACGAAGGACTCAAAGAGTGGTTCCAGTGGAGAGTCAGACCTCAAGGACTACTCCTTGAAAACAAGTATCATTTTTTTACTGACATGAATAAAAAAAAATATATAAAATATCTGTCTGTCTGTCTTAGTTCTTTTACATCATTTTGTTTTAAGCCTTGTTCTTCCCTTTCCTTTAAAAAATAACTCCATTTTTGAGTGGGTATTCTCTGTAGTCCTGGCCTAGAAGAGAGAACTTCCCCTTTAGAAAAAAGAATTTAGGGTCAAATAGTCTCAATTAAAAACATCTCAGTGTCATTTCACTATCAAATAGGGGGGGAAAAAAAAAAGAGGAAAAAGATCATAACTGTTTAAAGGAAAAATGATGCTAAATTTGACAACATATGAATTTCTATAAATGGAGGATGGTGCTGAAGTAAATCCACTGCAAACAGAGACATTTTTTACAGGGATATGAGAGATTTGGCTTTCTGTTCCAAGTATCCGTTCTGTACATGGGCACTCAGATCATAGCTCTTCTCCCAGCTCACTCCAGAAAACAACTGTTCACTGCAGCACACAAAATGCAAGAAATTTCAGTCTTGGGTGTATTTATTTTGAGGTTTTAATTAAGTTGCTTCAGTTATGCAATAAGCCATACCAACCACAACCAGGTAGCAACCGCACCATTATGCAGCCTTGGTGATATAAAGGCAGGGCATAAGAAAATGAGTTAGAAGAGGATGCGGTTGAAAATAATACATATTTAGGCTGGCCATCATTATGCATAGTTTCACAGCCCTAACATGTACGTTTCCATAGTTGCAATCTAGCAGTGACTTGCAGACTGCAGTTCCTCTGCAGCTAGTAGGAATTTAGCCAAGATCTACGGAGCTAAACCCTCACAGGTCAAAAGGTAGGTGTGAAAACACGAACAACCTACTTCACTGTGTTTTGTTTTTACCAAATTGTGTGTTTCCTTAAGAAACACCTATAAAACTAGGAAGAGCAGGTTTAATTCACGGTCTTTAACTCAAACCTTTAACCTTTAACTCAAAGGCCGTGAATTAAAAAAAATACTTTTGTGCAAACACATTTTGCCCATTAGATAACAGGGCTGCCAGATGGTACTGCCTTTTTCAAAAGAACAACAAAGCTTCCACATTCTTAAGGCATGCTGGTTTTACAGCTTTTTACTTGGGAGAACTTAATATGCTGGGCACAGAGCAGGCTACCCCTATCCCTGTGGCAGAGGAGGGATGAACTTGTACTTGGGCACTTCTGAGCATAGCAAAATACTGTAAAGGTTTCTCAGCAATCCTTACAGTCAGGATAACATGCATTATTTCTCAGTAATGCCCCATAACTTCTGCTCAGTTCTCCATTACATTTAAGGTCTTTTATGCTCAAAGTTGTGGGATATTTTTGTGGGGGGAACTGCCACTGAAGTTATCTGAGATGGTAAACATGAACTCAGTTATACTCTAGGGTACTGGAATAAATTATATTATGCCATTAGAACTGCTCTTTCCTCATTCTGGGCTGGTTCACAAGCTGGAGCAGAGGTTTATTCACAGAATTAGGTTTGGGGCAGGCACATATTTTGGTTTTGAATTCTTTCAGTGCAACTAACACACTTTTACAAGAAGAGATTATGTTCTGTTTCTTGCTTCCCAATTTACATGGTCAAGAAGCTTTACCTACAAAATTTACCTCACTAACACCTCACACGAATGAAGATAAAGTCCCCTTAGGAGTTACGTATTACAATACTTCTCTAACACCTATTTAACAGCTTTCGTAATGATCCAAGATGAAGCTCTTCTTGTTGCTATACACAAATCCCTCACATGACTAAAAGTAAGAAGAAACCTTAATTTTGGTGAAGCAAAAGTTAATACCTTAAAGTTATTACCCAAGTCAGACCTTCTCAGAAGAGAGCTCTTAAGATATAATTGAGCAGTTTGCTCCTAAGATATAACTGAGCAGTTCAGGTGCAAGAAGAGATAACATCAATTAGTCATAACATTAGGATATTAATATTAAATATTAATATTTTAATGATTTACATACTAAAGCAGATTTTCCTATTTATGTTTGCTCTTCATTTTACCTGCAACTAGGAATCTCAGAGCTGCTACAGAATTATGATACCCTGTTGCCAGGACAGAAGACTAACAAAATATGACCATCACTTAGCTACATTTCACTTAGCTACTTTTCACGTCCCCTGATACCATTAAGCAGACATTTCTTCCAGCAACATGAGCCGAGTAGATGGGACTAGAAAACAGCGGGCAGAGCGAGTTTGCTTCGTGTAGCAACACGCTTCTCAGTTGATTCTCCTGCCAGCTTAAGCAGCCATTTCACCGGCACCTTCCTCATCACCATGCCCCACAGTCGCAGGTATCCTGTGAATGCTGAATGTGGAACCAGTACTGACCAGCCCTGGGCTCTGGCTTAAACTATGGGCGCTGGGTGCCTATATCCTTTGGCACAGCTGAGGTGAAGCTTTGCTCGCACAGCCAACCCACTTGTTAGTGACCTGACTCCGAGTGCACAGAGGAGGTGCAGACTTGTATAGGCAGCGAGAGAAAAACGTCCCTGTCGGTTCGGCCGGAGCCGCTCGCAGCGTTAGTGAATCAAGCCAGGAAGCTGAGTGTTACCTTGTTGATGTCCCACAGAACCAGTCTGCTCTGACGCTTGGCAAACTCACAGGCGGTCGCTCGCCCTATTCCGTGGCCAGCACCCGTGATCAGCACCAGCTCTCCAGAGACCGATTTTCTCTTCACGGGAATAAAAAGCTTGACAAGCGCTTCTAAGTAGGAGTAGATTAGCACTGCTAAAAACACCAGGAATTCCAAAAACAGATTCATTCTTTTTTCCTTTCCCTCGGGAAAATAAAAAAAAATAAAAAATAATAATAAAAAAAAAGGCTTTTGTGTTGTTTGGCAGAACTTTAATCCCTCTTGGTAAGGCTGAGGGTTATAATTCTACAGCAGCC
>JAVCKT010139657.1:0-18103 GCA_032273925.1 Rhynchotus rufescens
TCAACATTATTGCATCCAACACTAAGCCCAAGAAATAAAAATACATAAATATGTCTCCAAACAGGAAATGCAGGTAGGTGGAAAGCAGCTGTTCAAATCACAGAGGTGTTACTTGAATCAATTCTTACTTCTGTTGACAGAGTTAAGGTAGCTATGACAAATCACAAATAATGAAGAGCTCAGTTTTACAGCCCCTTTGAAAAATAGCATCTCTAAAAGCATGAGACAGATGAGCAAAACACTTCATTCACTCCATAATGACCCAAAGGAACTTGATATCTGTAGAACTGCCATCAACATTCCTTAAAGTTTCCCCAGATAACTCAGAGGCATGCTCTTATTTTATATGCGGTCAAACTAATCTTGTTTTTTTTTGTTTGTTTGTTTATTTGTTTGTTTTGTTTTTTAGTCTGGCAATGGAACCTGTGGTCTTGGGCTAAGTCGAAAACCACAGAGAAAGAGAAAATTTAAACTAATGCATCTTTAAAGATCTGGCAAGCCAAAGTAATTGGCTAGAAGGGACAGAATCAGGAAGGAATTCCCCCTTCAGAGATCTGGATAGGCAATAACAAACTATGAGGGCAATACTGTTCATCTACCCTATTGCTGTTTGGTCCAGTTACATTGTATTTCACATAAAATATGAGGAATTCACTAAGTTTTTGGACTAAGAGTGGGTATGAAGTCTCACTCCTTGCCTTCCAAAAAAGCTTCCAAAAATGCACCGGGTGTGTTCACTGTTACATTTTGGTTGGCTTTAAAATATGGCATAATTCTTCTTCAGTTAAATGTACAAATATAAGCAATGCTTTGTTTAGCATTATGCAGATAGACCATGTATTTAGAACAGCCAGTTCTTGCATGCTTCTGTCAGCTGTTATTCTCAAATATGGTATTAAATACTCTCTTTGCATGCTGAAGAAAGAAGAATAACATTTGTATTCTGCTGCTTCAGATACCCCGAAATAGGACAGAAACTGTTCCAGTGGAAGACTGCAATAAAGTTCAGGCAGCATCAATGGAACTAGCAGCTCAAGTCTCTCAAAAAACTTGTTCCCTTTCCTATGGTCTGTCCATGTTTAGCCTGCCAGAAGGCTCCAGCATCTCCCCTAGGTCCAACCCAGGTTTTACTTCCACATACAAGCATCGCAGATCCCTTCTGAACACCCCCAACATTCATGCGGATCCAAAACTAACTGGTGTCTTTAACACACATAACCCTTTTGTTCACATCTTGGTGACAGTTCAGATTGCAGACATGACTGCATCATCTGCCTCAAGTCTTTTACCTTTCCACACACTCCACATAGCAAAGAAGGTTATGCTATATATGACCAGACCAAAGCTGCTATTTTTGATATATGTAATTCTAGAGCAGGCTAATACAAACTAAGTAGCGATCAATGATTTAGGTAGATCTATAGTCCTCATACTAGCCCATTTAAGATCACAAAAAAGATCACAGCAGGAAAGAGTTGTTTGCATATGGGAACCTGAGGCTTGCATTACACTAAGCAGGCTTCTTAAGACTGGTATTCAAACTGGCAATGGAGCATAAGTCTCCTGAGTTCCTCCCTAGTGCTTTAGCTACCCAGCTCTTCTTCCTTCCTTGTGTCAATTCTAATTTCTGCAGTGTCACATTAAGCTGACAGTGTGTATGTAGTGCCACAGAAAGTTTCCAGAATCTTTTCACCTTTTGACATCCATCTCATCCTCTCTCTCACACTTTTCATGTATTCCATGACTTTTGCCACCTTTAGATTGAAGTACTTACAGAGAACAGAAGGCCTATATCTTAAACTTTACAGTAGATATTAAACACGCAACCAAAATAGCAACTGAGCGAGAAGACTGATACTATCTAATAATGTGATGTAATCACACTTGAGCTGCAAAGCTGTAACTTCTCACGAGAACTAACTATATACTCTCCAATATATCTTTACACAATCAAGTGTCACTGAACTTTGGGACAGAACTGCATGCTTCAGATTTTGGAAGATCAAGGCCCAAAATACTTTTACAGTAACAGCTGTGAAAAGGTCCCCCTATTGTGCCAGTGAAAATAAGTCTCAGAGATGTTCATTATACCAGGTTTTGAATGAACCAGGATGTTTCGTTATACTAAGGTTTTTATAAGAAGAGATTTAGAAGTATTCTTGTCTGAATATCTCCCGCTATATGGCTGTTCCTTAGGAAATAGGTACAAGTACTACAATTTATCACAACCATAATTTGTCACAGCTCTCTTCCTCACTTTCTCATCAAATTACAGAGACGTCTAGAAGAAACAAAACGGACAAGACAAATGAAAACAAAACAAAACAAAAAGTTGGAGGAAATACCCTGAGAAAGTTAAGGGTCATCATTTCTTTGTGGTCAGTCTATCCTATTTTTCTAATGAACCATGGTTTGGTAAGTGAACTTCAATGGCATTTAATATTTAGGCATAATCTTCCTTTCCCTCATGTTCACCTAGAGCAACCATAGTAATGGAGGATACCATAGTAATCAAAAGAAAGCTCTATGGCAATGTATTTTAGCTTTATTTTTGTAACAACAGAATCATGAATATCCTAAATTACTACAAGCAGGTCTCAGTCTCTTCATAGTTAAAAAAATATTTTTAAGAAACAGGACATAGCAACAGAAAGCTGAGATAGAGAAAGGAGCTGACAAAATCTACATTTTTTTTCTCATATTTGCATTGGATGAGTCCAATTTGAAAATAATGAAGAAAAATAATGAAGCAAACAAAGGAATCAGAATCACTGAGTATCAACTCATTTGTTACGAAACAGTAAGAAACAGAGGGATCTGAAGGCTAGTTGCTAGATTGCTTTTTGATACTTTGAAAGTGAGGCTGAAGTCAGTATTAGTCATGCCTAGATAAGCAGCTATTCTCAGGGTGAAGGTACCCTGCATGAATAGTCCAATCACTCTGGCTTTAGCTGAATCCTCTGTGTCCTTCCACAGTGCCTCAGCAAGCCAGCTCAACTTTATTCCAAACAACTCTTTTGTCGCACTCAACTTGCCTTTCAAATATCATAATGGAAGTTCCCCATGACCAGGCTTGGTTAATCCAAGGTCCCCATGACCATAATTGGTTAATCATGTGAAGTGGGACACAGAGGGCCTGGCCTTGAAAATAATATAACTGGAGACCACATTATATCAAGAAAAAATAAAAAAAAAAGAAAGCCAAATAACCCATGAACGATTATTTTACAAAACATTCTCCAGTTATAAAGTATTAGATGATGAAAGTTAAATAACATTCTTTGTACATTCTTTGTACATTCTTTGTACATTTATTCGATATCCACACTTAGTTATACAGAAAGTTTAAAGGCTTTGGTTTTTTGTCTTTTTTTTTTGATAAAACCACAACTAGACAACGAAAAGCTGTCAGAAAATGTTCAGAAAATTCTAAACTAGTTTCTTAGCAGTTGTTCAATACCCCATAGTCTCAAATTCATGTTAAAAGGAAGTTCAGTAAAACCTCACAATAACAAGATTACCTATTAATCATCATTCATGAAAAAAAAAAATCCCTGGTAAAATGTAACGTCTGGATTTGACCTCATACCAAGTGGCAATCAAAAGTCTGTATCACACCTATTCAGAAAATAAGAAGCCCAGAGTTTGACTGGCCCCACAAGACTGTTATCCACATACATGGATAGCATACATGTGAATATCACGTTTCCTAAGTACAAACATGTGTAAAATACATGCGTAAATTAGTAATGTTAATAATTAGCATTGCTGCTGGCAGACACAAGGTAGTATTCTGGGACCAAATATATTAGGCTGAGCTTCAATTATCCCTTCACATTTAGAAGAACTGCCGTAGGCTGTGACTGATGCCTTTAGTATTAAAAGTCAGAAAAATACAACTGGCGATTGTCACGTTATAGAGATACTATGAGTGAACACAGAATTTACAGTTCAGCTCTTACTGAAGCAAAACTGTTCACAAACATCAACATTCATGTTGCAAAGGAAGAATTTTTTTCAAAATGTTTTCCTCATAATCCAGTAAGCTCATGCCTCACTGAGGTTACAATAAGAATGGATATGGTAAAGTGCATGTCAGCAAGATTTGCTCTAACACTGCTCAAGCCATGGTGGGGCAGAACAGTCATTTTAACTGAAAAACATTTTGGGTGCATCTTATGGGTACTTGTTCACAGGGCAAATCTACCAAGACTGTCTAAAATAAGATGACTCAGTAATTATTTACAGAAAAAACATTCCTAAAGTTTTCCAAAAGCATTTTGCAAAAGATCCCAACAAAATGCTCTCTGGAATCAAACACAATGAAATTTGGCTTGAGAACAGAGGACGATGAATAAGCACTTATCAAAATTTGTGCCTGGTAGCAACAGAAATGGCCGATTTGTGCCAGTCTATCACATCACTTTTCTACATGATCTACAGTGAAAATAACATCAGTGAAGAAACATTGCAGAGCTAACAAAAGGGAATAGAGCACAAAAAGCCTTACTCTAAATGCATTTAGAGTGGGGATGGTTCAGTAACATGGGCAGGAACGAAGAGAAGAACTGCCACAAACAACTTCTGAAAACCAGGAAAATGGTTTCCCGCTTCATCCTAAATGCCACCAGACCAGAAAACACACACACATACACACAAAAAAAACCACACACACACACACAAAAAAATGCACTTAAATACAAAGCACAAACAAACAAAATCAACATTAAGTAAAATCACAGCAATCAAACCTTTTTTTCCTACACAACTAAGCAGAAATAATTAGCATGGTAGCATATTAGTAGCAAGGAGTTCATGTTACTTCTTGCTTTTGTTAAAATGAGCCATACCAAACAGCAAATTGTTTTGAGTAACTCGTGGCTTAAATGAGATATAAATAACAGAGCATATGCTGTTTTTTAAACAGTTATCCAGCTTTTCAGAGCAGTTTCTCCTTCATCTTACAGGGGGAATAGCAATTATTTTCAGCAAAGTGGGCCCACCATCAGAAGTAACTGAATATGCCTCAGCCTCCGTCTCTCTGAAAAGAGATTAGCTGGCATTCTCACAGTATAAACATCAATTTTATGAATTTTTACCAGATAAAAAAGATTCCTTTTTCTTCCCCACATCACCTAAAGAAAATAAACTTTATGATCTCCTTAGCTTGGGCTGAACCATTTAGTCCTTTCTCATTGCAGAACCAGAGCCTTAATTTTAAGCGATAATTATCATGAAAAAACAACCACGATGGCATGAGTAGCCCAGTCCTTATGCTAATCCTGCACTGACACAGCCAAGCACACTACAGCAGCCACATCTGGCAACAGCTGAGAAATGAGACTATTCCTTAGTTTTACCATAGCCATCATAAATTTAAGTGTATAAATCATCCCACAGTGACAGAGTGAGTTGGCAAGATGAAGATTTATTCTCAGACCTTTCAATAGCATGTGATTCTATACAAGAACCCAAAATTTTCATTTCAAAGGTAAAGTGTGCATTAGAGCTAATAGCATTTGCAATAAAGTAAAGATGAGGCCATGGCATTATGGCTAAAATCAAACATCTAAGATGAAATTTACAGTTTATTTGAAATATGGTGCATGCTTAGAAAGACACTGCATTTCATTCATTCTGAGTTATTGTAGAGTTTACATAGTTATAAATCCATAAAAGGAAGATAAAAAAAGTCTCAAAATAACTTTAACAACACAGGCATAAGAATCTTATAAGCAAAAAGCAACTAGATAGGCTTGATTTCTCCCTTCCTTAATCTTTTTTATTAAAAAAAAAAACAAACAAACATGGAAACAGGAGCAGACAATAGCAGTCAGATTTTATAGAAGTCTAATTCCTTTTACTGTGGCCAAACACCACGTAATGTAACCTTAACTTTTGTGGTAATTCCAGACCAGACTACAGGGTATAAATTTTCCCATCATATTTCAGAAACAAGTATTCTATCATTTACGTCAAACTGTACATCATTCAATCTTGGAGCTCAGCTCCACTGTCAAATTATGTCAGCTATGTTACCAGATGTCAGCTGAGCTCACATAAATTCTGACAAACTGATTTTAGTCCTTTTTTTTGGTTATATTGCTTCTCCACTCGCATTGGAACAATGTCTGTCTAAAAGAATGAAGCAACTGGAGAATATTTTCAGTTCCTCCCTCTCTATAGCACTCTTCCTTGAAACAAGCAAAGTAAGAAATAAAAGGAATCTATAAACAAAATAAAACAAAACAAAACAAAGCAAAACAAAGTAAAAGGAACCTATAGGACTAGTCCCCCTTCACATCAAGAAGACAGACCAAAAAATTTGAAATCTATGATGTCTTTAGACCCTGAACTGCAGTTGGAAATAAATTTTTGCTCGTTATATAGTTTCTATTCAGAATCAAAATTGAGAAACCAGGCAGCTTCTTGGCAGACTAAGTTGCAGTATAAAAACCAGGAACTGTCCAATACAAATTTTGCATTTTTTTGCTCTATTTAAAAGAAACATTAGGTTTTTTTCATTTTTTTTCAGGAATTCTTGAAGATTGGTCACATTTAGTGAGGTGATATTTTTTTCCCCACTAATATTTCACTAATAAATAGAGTGTTTGAAAATGAGTTAACCTTCAGCCTAAACCACCTTCCCAAACCTCAGAAGGGGTTTCTATAAACATCTAAAATGTTTTCTTTCCATATAGAGTAATGCTAAGTAGAAATCAACACAATTCAAGATCACATTAGGCCAAATGGAAAATATCTGATCAATGAGCTGCCAGTACTTCAGAAGAAAAAAAATCTGTGCACAGTTGAACAGTTGTGGTCTTTCTTTGCATATAAATCACTCTCCAGGCTTCCACAATCCCTTAATCCTGCTATTTACTTCTACCTCATCTTACCCTGTCCCATTTCTCCCTTCTCTTAATCCCTTTATCCTCCCTCCTCCACCTTTCCATCATAAGTTGCAATCTCAAAGTGTTGTAGAGAGGAAGTGAGTGCAGGTCCACATGACCCATACCGATCTGTGTCTCTTCTAGGACAGGAACTAGATAAGCAGCATATCAGAAACACGTAAAGGCCCCCTCAAACACTCCAGGAAACAGAGGCATGCTTTATATACATGGCTTAAAATGTGGCCAGCACGAGACACTGGCAGACCAAGCACAGGCCATGACCCACGTATCACTGTTTGTGTCTCATCACGCTCCTCCGTCTCCAGCACAAATATGCTCCACCTGCACCACAACCAGACTCCCACATATCATGGTCCATTCCCAAAGTCTACTCTAGATTAGGCACCTTAATCTATAACCATTACTAAAAAGCAGCTTTTTGGGAACTGACCAAAATGAGCAGTGAGACATAGTAACCACCCGCAGAGGGACCACCCATCTCTCTTGGTCCTTGCTTTCAGGCACTACGAAACCACTTTAAAAAAAAAGTTACGCCAGCAGATAGGATATCCATTGCCCACCAGATGTTTTTGCAACCTAATTTAAAGATATCTGCAAAACAGTCATCTAGCAACCTATTACACAAATTAAAAACTTTATCAAATAATTGCATTAGCTTCACCCCTCTGAGCAGTCACATGCAAATTATAAGTTTGCCTAGCAAAACTTAAACAATATTGAAGCTAGTTATATTTCTAGCTAAAATCAAAATCCCAGTCTAAACCCCAAGCTGCTATCCTCCTTCCACGTTGGTGAGACTGGAACAGTGTGACTGACAAGCCTCAAGATTTTTTGTTTTTCACAGAAAAGCTTCAAAGAACCATTCCTTAAGACCTCTTATCTCCAAAATTATCTTATTTGCATATTGCTAAGCTATATATTATCCATCCATTTAACCAATTAACTCAGAATGGTGCATGATTTTAGCATTTTAACATACTTCAATTTTCATCTGCATCACAATATAATTTGCTATTACTGTATTTGCTACAGATAATGTGCAGAAACTCACCACCAAAGGGGGAACATGAGTGGAGAAATAGTGCCTATATTTTCCAGGCATAGCTCTTTATCATTTTAAAATTAAAACAATGTATCACAGAAAATCAACCAGTTCAAGAATAATACACCTGAGAATACACACCTTGCATGCTACATATAGCAAACTACACGTTAAAATAAATTCAAACAAATTCAGAAAAAAAGCATCAATTACTATCATGCATAATCTTTTTTTTTAATACATTAAAAATTTGGAGGAAAAACCACTTCTGAAATTGCCTGCAAGAGATCTAGAAATATTTAATCCTTTAATTTATGAATTGAACACCATATTAAACCCTAGGGAACTCCCTCAAAGAACAGTAGTTTCCTTGCTGAAAAGGATTCAGATTTGTTATTCTTTGCAATACTTTGCAAGTATCACCATGTTTATTTTTCTCTAAACGATATAAACGTGCCATCACCTATACCACATAGAAAGTTCAGGTCCTAATTTGAAGATTTGCAAGAAGCTTTCTTTTTGGGTTAACCTGAAAGAGCTATCATGAAATCTCTGGATTAAAACCAAACTGAGATCTCAGAAAAACTTTTTCAGTGAAAAAGTATACATTTCCTGGCACTGGCAGTCAATGCCTTAATACAGATTATGCTGAATCAATAACTTAGATTTGGGCATAAGCAAAAGAAAGTGTTTGCTTTTGCATTAAAAAAAAATGATATTTATATTAGAAACTATTTTATTCACACTATGATAAAGAACTGAGATTTTCTGATCTTTTTATGATTTATTTTTAGGAGGAGCCACTTAGGCATTTGGGAGTCCACAGATTGTTTTAAATGCTTAGAAATCAAAAATTATATACTGACTATTGAATAATAGTGAGCTATTCCAGACCTATTACTCTGTTGCAGGATTGACGTGCATCTTTGATACATCATCATGGCTATGTTTCTGTCTTTTGGCCAAGCCATTTAAAATCATGTTCTTGGTAGTTAATGATGGAGTTGCTGACTAGTCCTGTTGTCTGCCAAAATCATATTTTTTCCATAAAACAGTTATTCTGGTTTTTAAACTGAATACTGTGAAGTGGGCCAATGGACATATGACCTATTGTCATATGACCTATGAAAAGACCTTCAAGATCATCAAGTCTAACCATATTTGTGTTTCGTGAACACTCCCATGGATAATGACTCCACCACTTTCCCAGGCAGCCTGTTCCAATGCTTGACTACTCTTTTCATGTAAAATTTTTTCCTAATATCTAATCTGGACCTCCTCTAATAGTTACATACACAGGTGATTTCTCAGGCTTTTTTATTCTACATGAGTTACAGTCATTCAGTAATTTTCTTGCCACAAATAGCAAACCACAAGCAAATCTTTTGAGTTCACCAAATCCACATACCAAACAATTTTTCATTTCTTTAAAAAAATCCTCTGGCTTTCCATATTAAGGAGCAGAATTGATGGCAACTACCTACACTCAACTGACCATAATAGACTGGTGGTTTTGACTGAACTTTCTTTTATAAGGGGAGGAGAATTTTCCCATGTTGAGATATTCACTGAAAGGAAAGGTGAATGGTCTAAATGGTACCTCAGAATATTGTGGAAGGTTCAGACTCTTTAGATTATGCTAATATAATAATTCAACTTGAATATATCAGAAATTTATACTATATCTGCCTCAGGTTAACTCTCAACTTACTGTTATTGGGTTATAGTATTTTTAGTAGGTCATGGCTGGAGACTGAAGGCAGGAAGAGGCAAATGAGACAGGTTTCTAGGCTTTCAAAAGAAACATAGATCCTTGATTCTTCTTAATTTGGACATCAGCTAGAAAAAAAATCACAATGTTTTATGGTCCTTGAGTCAATTATCATGTGGTATTAGACTCTAGTTTTTAAAATAAACTGATTTGAATTAGTAGTTTTAGGGTGTACATGCAATTAATCAGTAAATTATTTATAGAATCATGAACAGCTGCTCAGTAGAATGCAAGACATGATCCATGATATTTATAGAACTATTATGTCTAGGCCTGCTTAAACTACTGGTAAATATTGCAAGTGAAATGACTATAGAAATCGGCAAAAAGTATCCATGCAGAGAGCCTATTTTAAGTCTTGTTTAAAATATTAATGCCTCATTCAACTATGAACTTGTAAACATTACTGAGAACTTAAAAAAAAAAAAAAAAAAGAAGTTTTGGATAACAGCCATAATATTGCTAAACTGGCATGTTTTTAAATTTTAGCTCAGAACAGAAAGAGATAATATAGCAGAAGTAATTTAGCTCATGTGAAGCATTAATATTAAGACACAAAAAACTCTCTGATGAATGAAGTTTATAATACCATTAGCAGCTGTGTTTTGCCTTCATTCTATTATGATGACTGTTTCCCAGAGACTGATCTAATAAAATATAATACACGATATCTGTTTATCCTTCAAATTCAACTTGAAGAGGCTCTAAAGCTCCTTAGTTGTCACTGGCTTACTGAAAAGGAAGAAATTTTGAATAAGCATAGGTAGATGAAATACAAAATAATTTTAAACACATAGTGGTTACTTGTATTGTAAAGTGTATTACTTGTAGATAATACTGGCCAAGCAAGCTCAATTACAGTTTTTAGCTTGTATGCCAGTGATACAATACAGCTATGATTCTGAAGGATTACCAGATCAACTGCCTAGCTTTCCTAGTTATTGAGTTCTTTTTAAATAAAACCAAAAATAAAGTGCAAGGAATCTATGAAGTATTTAGGAATAGATACTGTGTATTTTTAGTGTGTTTATGTTTTTCCTTAGCTACATGAAAGTTCTTGCTTAGCAGCCTACTGGGTAAGGCTGAAGAGCGAATTCCCCCACCACTTGTACAAACGGATCCACAAGTGTCCGTATGTCTGAGCCAATTCTCAGAAATTTACCAAAGCAAGAATTCAGACCCAGAGTGTGTTATCACAATGCAATAGTGCCTGGAGAAAAAGGAAGGAAAAAAAAAAAAAGTTAAAAGGCAGAACAACAAAAAAAGTAGAAAAATATCTCATGAAAATTCTCTTTTTTTGGAAAAAGAAATTATAAAAGGAAAAAGGTAGATAATTTTGGTGAATTTTGAGTTACTAATATATGAAAAAGAATATAAAATAATGATAAAACATAATGATGAGCATGCTGAACTTTTCATATTGATCTTAGCATCTTTGCCACTTTTTAAAAAGATTTCTGTAATGACATCAGTGGGTAAAGAAAATGCTAATTCTTGAAGGACTTATGCAAATATCGCTATAAAACCATTCAAAGTAAAATAGGATCATTTTCATATATCAGAACTAACTGCTGTGCCTCTTCATAGTTTACAGACGAAGCTAGTCAACTATAAACAGAATCCCTGTTTACTCATTTACCCTAAGCCATCACTTACTCTTCCTTCTCCTCTATGGTACATTGAAATCAACTTTTCTTCTACTGCTAAGGGAACATACATTGAGAAATACACATTGTCCATGATAAATGAAGATAAAAAAGATCAATAGAAAACAACTCTCGCCACACTTCTGTTTACAGATCTTTCCACTACAGTAATTTCCTATGTTTTTCCACTTCCTTGAATATTATAATTTATTTTCATTTGATGAACCAATTCAAGGCTCTGTGACATGCCAAGTTAGGCAAAACAGTTTAATCAATTCTGATTTTGCCAACCTTAATCACATAGAGCAATATATGTCTAAATTATTTCCAATTATATTAATATGACTGAAGGAGTAAAGAATATGGGCTTCAGTGATTATTATTAATACATTCACATTACAATTGACAAAGCAAGGCCTAAAGTTATGTTTACATGCATATACACCATTAATACAGAAGGGATAGCAATTGTGCAATTATGCAATTCTAGGGTTTTTTTCTTTTGTTTTTTGGGGTGTTTTGTTTTGTTGGGTGTTTTTGAACTGTTTTGAACATTTAGAGACAGATATATGCTAAATAAGCTTCAATCTGTAGTAAGTCTAAAACAAAACCATTTTCAGATCTCTCCATCACCCAGCCTCCTACGCAAGGTACCTCTTGTGGGTTTAATATGTCCCAAAACTTTTCTTCCCATAAGAAAAAAGAGCAGCTACTGACAGAGTTACAGAACCCAAGCAACTTATCCACAGATACCAATCAGTCATCTTCAAAGCCAGTATATATGCAGTTAGACTAAATTCTTTGTATGGCCTGTGACTCTTCCACTTCAAGATCACTTCCAGGAAATGTGGCAGGTTAGAGTCTTGGCTAGATCCAAGGAATACAAAGCAGCCCAAAATGAAAAAGGCTTCCATAGGTAAAAGAGAGTATACTTTTACTTCTGCAGTTCACCGCTAAGGACTAAGCACTTCTCCTAGGCTCATGGTACAACATTAGCAATGAAAAGCTAATGAAAGCTGGTGTAAGCTGTATGAACACAAAGAAAACATTCCAAAAAGCAGCAAGTGACATAACAGGAGAAAGCCTTTTCAACTCATATTCTGGAAGCTAAATGTTCATCCTAATTTACCTGTAATGTTTCATTCTTTCCTCAGATTTAAGGAGCAAAATTGAAGAAAATATTGAAAGTATTCAAGCTAATCATCTCTCCCTATTTTTCTTTTTATCTTTTATTAAATCAAGTTTGGTTGGTAAGCACTTACCTCTGCTGCTATGTTTAGGCAGCAGAAAGATGAGCACTTTGCCCCACTGTTTTGAGAAGAGTCCAATCTAGCATCTCGCCTAAGATATCCATGTGAAGGTTTACAGGCCTGCAAACTAAAGTAAAAAGAAAAAAAAGTTATCAAATTGGATAGAGATGGTGATGGAGATTTGGAAGAATTTATCTAGTTTGAAGTTATCTGAATATTTATAATACATTTTTAACTCAAATTTTGAGTTCTGCCACCCAAGCAAGAACTAGCGTCCACAGCAGAAAGTAAGAAGCCAAAGTTTCTGTGAGAATTAGATAATATCATCTTGTATGACAAAGTAAAAAATGGAATAGCTTTTAATTTTAAGCTTAGTCTTTTTGGAGACCTCCAGGAGGGTTCAAGTGTTTCTCGCTCTCTGTCCTTTTTTTTTTTTTTTTTCCTATTTATCTTTATTTGAGAAGCATTTGACATCTGAATGTGAATGTATGTCCTGAATATTCCTTAATTATGAATCAAAGACAACAATACTAAGATTATGGAAAACTATAAACTTGTTATTAATAATAAACCAATTTCTTAGTATAACAGCTCAAATATACACACCTCTGTGATAGACTTCCTTTTTCCATTCTTATATAAAGCTTTATGCAGCTACTTTAGGCCTTGCTATGTCAATTAACATTATAGTCAGCTACTTAAGTGCTCTATCTGGGGATTAGAAAGTGAAAGCATCTAAAAATTATTTATATTGATTTTTTCTCCTCAAGCTATTTTATCCCTACAAATCCAAGTTTTGTGTCGTTGTTAAGCAGACAATGCAAGAGTAAAGAGGAAAAAGATATGATTATTTGGAGAAAAAGAAATATTTTCATTATTGCAAGAGTAGACAGTTCAAAGTGCTACCACATGATTTTGCAGAGGTATCTTCCAAGTTCTCATGTAAAGAGAGTGATTACTCTAAGAACTACTCTAATAAGCTTATTCATGTTTCTGTTTCATCATGACACCTTAAGCACGTGCGCTCAAAAACAATTAAGGCAAAAGCTTTTCACTCATAAATAGTTTAAGATGCCATGATTTTTCATGGAAGCAGAAATTTGAGTGAAATTTTTCAAAAAAAGGAAACTTATTGATTGTCCAGTGCAGAAATTCTGGCACAAAATGGCCTCCTTTGGCTGTAGGATGCTCAGTAGTAACTCCTCAATTTAGCCTGTTCAAACAAGACATCAGACTATGAAAACAGTCTGCTTAAGGTTTATCTGTTTACATACAAAAAAATAAAAGACTTAAACAAGAAAAATAGTTTAAAAATCCCAGGGAAAAACAAGTCATCTGAGAAGCATTCCCTGGATATAAAAACAATTTTCCTTTCATGGTCTAATCAATTATGGAGGAGATTGTACTTAGTATTTTTACTTAGTTGTCAATTGTATAGAAAGACATCCTGACTTTTTTTTTTTTAATAACATACCAAGAAAATTATGTCCTCCGTGTGTTTTAATATAGCAGAAAACTGTCCTTCATTCTGTTCATTCCTTTGTCTTCTTTAACCACTCACTCCTGAAGTATGCTAATGGAGCCAGTACTGCCACACAGGAATTCTGCCAGTCCAGATGTTACTGCTACAGTGAATATAATCAATTATTTTTAATACCGCGTACATCTGTGGGAATAATGGCTCTAGGCAAGTCAGCAGCCAGAATAAGCATTAACAATAAGACACCCAAACCACCAGGTCATACACAGTGACTGAATCTTTTAACGGCGTTTACAAGAGCACTATGCTTCCAGGCTTCTCAGAGCATCTCTCTGGAAATCTAAGTCAGCCAAATCTAAGTCAAAATTATCTTTTACAAGAATGAATTCTGCAGTAGTGCCATAGTGAGAGAGGGAAAATGCACAAGTACCCTTAGGGTACTTGTATCCTTAGGTGCTTATTTGGCTAGAATATAAAATCATATAGCTCAACTACAAGGAGACAGTGAAAGGAAAGGTTTCTCGCTTATTTAGTGTTTGTCTTGAGCCTGGCAAAGACTGAGCAAAGCACACCAGCTCCAGAATACAGGCCCATCTTTTGCACCTAAGAATTTGGTGTATGAGTGAAACTATTACCAGAGACACTGTGATCTCAGCTCAGGTTAAGACAGATATAAAGACACATCAAAAAAAAAAAAAAAAAAAAAAAGAAAAAAATCCCTCAAAGGTCTGATCTTTTTGTTCTAAAACCTCACTATGGCTCTTCAGTTAATTTACTTGAAATTCAACTCCCTTTTTGCACATGTCCTGAAGTGGTACCAAGCAGTACACTGCAAAGTGTTTCCTAAACAAGTTAGCATTGATTAATCAATGTATCAGTGAAAAGGAATCAAAAGATCTTTGTGTAGAGAAGTGAACTTTAACTCATCCACACTGACATATGTGTTGACAGCAGCATATTGTCTTGCTTTTCTGAAGACTTCTGCATCCAGCCATACACGGACACACAATATAGTCATCACTTTACACAACCTTCTATAAGACTTCCCAGCATATTCACTCTCTGTGATATTTGAAGATCTGCCTCAGTACCCTGGATTCTCTGACTGACCTGTGGAGAATGTCTGCAATTGCTTCCTGCAAATGGAACATTTAATTTGCACTGGCCCTCTTCTCAAGGTATTCTCACATGAACAGCTTCACCCAATTATTTCTGTATATCATCTATGCACACAAGCCATAGGACTGACAAGTCAACCACTAATTGCAAATGCATCCACCTTCCACAAAGCAAGAAAATCACAGTAGAAATAAGAATTCTTAAGTCCTAACCACTTATGTTCCTCAAACCATGACAGTTTATTAATGGGAAATAAATTTTAGCAAAACAACCAAAGCATCCTATTTTGCATCAGATTAAAAAAAAAAACTTTCAATTTCACATTACAAAAAATGCAGGAGCAACTTCAGAATTTGTATGCAAGATGACTTTTAAGCTAGCATCCTCTGGCCTTCAGAAATTCCAGATCCCAGAGAGCAGGGAGGAAGTCTGGAGAAAGGAAGGCTTTTCTTTGGTAGAGAAGGATTAGGCTAAGTATAATACACACAATCATTTTCAACAGGTCACAGAGACTGAAAAAAAAGCTAGTATCACTCCAACCTTCACAAAAGGCAAGGAGGATCCAGGGCATTATAAGCCAGCCAGTCAGTAGGCATAAACTAAAACACAGGGAGGTCTGTCTGAACATAAGGGAAAAAAAAACTTTTTTTCCTGCGCATGTGACTGGAAGAAGTTGCTCAGAGAGGTTTCCTTGGATGTCTCTTTCCTTGGAGGTCTTCAAAACCTAACTGGACACAGTGCTGGTCAACCTGCTCTGTGCCACTCTGCTCAGGAAAACAGACTGGACCAGATGACCTTTAAAAGGTCCCTTTCAATTTCAATCACTCTATGATGATCTTGTTATTCAGAAACATAAGTTATAGAAATAACTCACAACTCACTGTTCACAATACTCCAGCCAGAGGATTAGCTAGTGATTCAGTTGACGTTGCAGAAACAGAATCAATTAATGCCCCCCGCTGCAAAGCAATATTATTTGCATGGTTTTATGGACACCAGGAAATAATAATAAAAAAATCTTTAAAATCACTATTCACTTAAAGATGAACATATGAAACTTGCGTCCATAAGTAAGTCATTGGTTAGAATAATTGCAAACTCATTGCTGTTTTGTTGTTGTTTTTGTTGTTTTCTAATAAACAGCATGAGCAACACAGCAAGTGAATTATGGTATAAAAACAGCCTGGAATGTCCAGACAAGTGAATTTCACAGTGATGAAATTAGTTAGCCATCCTGACAGATGGAAGCAAGAAAGATATGCATCAGTATGTTAATTATGTGAGTCTGTCAGTGACTTTGTCAAGTTTAATCTGTTCAATTGCCATTTTCCATGGCATTTTTGGCAAGACTACTCCATCTGTCTGGATCTCTGGAATTATCACAAATATTCTTCTTTACTGAATACAACTTAATTAGACAAGTAGATACAGGCATAGAGAAATACAGGTTAAACTTAGAGAATTTAAGAAAACAGGTAAGTAATTTTCTAGAACACAGACACAAATGAATCTTAGAGCTTTTTATATTACAAGAGTGCAGAAAAAAAAGGATGGAGGGAAAACCCACAAAATACAAGGTACAGCAGTGACAAATATTCAGATGTGTGTGTGTCTGTGTTTGTATGTATGTACACAATTAGACCATAAGAGTTTAATGCAAAGAGAGAATATCTTCTTTTAAGTTCTACTGTCTGTGGAAAAACATCTTCTGCCTGTGTATCTACTAAATTCCTGAACTTTTCCTCCCAAATTTTCCTTTAGCACAACAGGAACCATACAAACACAAACATGTATATCCTATAATTATAAACAGAGAACACATGGTCTTTGCAAACAAGACAAAGTTTGGTTTAAAAGCATTTTGGAAGTACATAGACTCACATTGCCACCAAATATGTAAAATGCATATCAGAGCAAAGCCTCCTTTTCAGCTGATAAACCTCAATCCAAGCATTCTGGGGGTTCACATTACGTACTTCAACATCAAATTGAAATGAGCCTCACACCTGAAAGTGTTTATATTGTTGGCATAAAATTCAGTCCTTAAAGACGAGGCTAGAACAGACCTAATCCGTTGTGCAAAGCAGACTGCATAGCCTTTTAACAGATATGCAGATGTGTTCCTACCAAACCTTCACCTGACAGTCCTGCAAACCATGTGGCCAACGTGCCAGCATTCCCCATTTCGTGATATGTGTCTGTATGGATGCTAGACCACCAAAAGTGAATGGGTCCCTACCTGCATGACTCCAACTGCAACCCTCACAACAGCCCATGACAAGGGTCACCTCAACTTTGCCCAAACATGGGACTTACATCAAGGCTGCTGACAAAGCATCCCAGGACTCTCAGGGAAAGTGACAGCAGCAACTGTGCATTCAAATAAGTTTTAAGGTAAGTCATATTCCAGGCAATAAAATGGAGGCCTTTGCATTTTTAATTAACCATCTTCATGGCTTATCAGAAGGAGAGAGATTTGTTATAGAACTCAATTTCTGTCTAATAGAAAGAGATGAGCTGCAACCACCAAGAGTTTCTAGGAGATTCCAGGTAAGAACCATCAGGTGATTTGCTGCACTTTATTCCCAGCAAAAGCAGCCTGAGAAGCAGTCAGAAGAGCAGATTTTAGTAGTAAGCTAACCAAATAAACTTGCAATAAGAATATCTAGTCACAGAAAGTCTGACCATGACTAAAGCGCAGTCATAAGCACCATTTCAATTAACTACGGCAGTGAATAACTTCACCTCATGCCCAGTTGGCAAGGGTAAATGACAGTACAGTTTAATCAATCAGAAGGAGCATTTTTTCATGAAATCTCCTGGGGGTTCCTGGGATGGTTGGTCTTTTCCTAGGCTATATGTAAGTAGGGGAAGGAAAGGG
>JAVCKT010139773.1:0-18087 GCA_032273925.1 Rhynchotus rufescens
TTTGTGGGTGTCGAGTCTCCCTAGATGCTCCCTGACCCACTCTTCCTCTACCCAGGGCAAGCCTTCCTCTCTCTGGCAAATTTAAAGCACATTATATTAAATAAAAAATAAATAAGTAAAATAATAAGATTAAAGGGAAATTATGTGCAGAATGAAGGTCTGGAGAATATTAAACAATGCTTACAGACTATTTTTGGAGAAAAAAAAAAGTGGCTCTGAAAATGCAATGTCTTATTATCATGAGCCAGACTGGAGTCACATTATCAGCTGCTCCTCATTCAGGAGGACAAGGGAAGTATTCATATTAACCATGCTATTTTAAAGGACAAAGAAATATTCTCTGAAAAATATCACGCATACTCAACTTGCTATGTAAATGTAATAATATGAAAGTTGAAATTTTAAAGGTCTCCAGACATTTAAGTAACCTATATCACTAATGAGCAAATCTGTCAGTTTACGTGCCTGACTTGCACTTTGTCACAATAGCAATTTGTCTTGTTATTGATGGATATCTAAAGCCTATCCAACACACTTAAGATTAAAGATCTTAGTTTTAGAAAATTCAAACCACATTCAAAATTTTCTAATAGGTTCTTATACTGAGTTTGTGGTAAGGATTAAAACACAGCACACTGACGGAGAATCACAAATTCAAAGCAAATATTGTCACACTGTATAACCTAAAATGGGTCTCTATTATCAGAAATACAGAATACATCCAATGATGTATTGTCTCTGTTGCATAGAGACTCATAGGCAGAATGCTTGTTAAAAGAAAAAAAATCTGATTTATTAATTAATGTCTTTATTTATGCTTATACTCACATGGAATAATATCCTGAACAGGATAGTTGTTTGCTGTCCACATGGTGATAGGAGTCTCCATTGAAAGGGTCTTTGAAACAGCTTCTCCAGCATCTTCTGCTGAATTGCTATAACACAGCTATTTATTAAAGAGTCTTATCTATGTCGAATTTGTTCAGGTTTGCACTAGGAACTGTCTGAGAGTCCCTGAGACAGTCACAATTTCCACTCACGTTGCTAATATACACACTGAAGCACAGTAATTGGTCTAGGCACAGCAGGAGTTGCCTGAAGGAAGTTTCACATTTATATTTCACTTACAACTTAAGTTGCACACCTATTTCTACTGAAAATAAGAAAAGATTCAGATAAAGAACATCTGAACAAATCTTACCTATAGCAGGCCCTGATGTCTCTTGTAGTTCTTCCTGATGCATTCTTTTCTGCTGAAGGTCAGAATATTCATTGCAATTATTCTTGTCTCCATACTTTGCTACCCTTTACTACCCTGTTAGTAACTGGAAACTCCCACATGCTATGCTATGACCCTCATTTCAGTTAGTTGTTATTGTCTACAGAACTGTTTCAATTAAGTACTATGTCATCACTAAATTAAACTGAAGGCAAATAACACATTTTCCTTTCCTCAATTCCTCACTTGACAGTTTATTTCGTTAGGTAATTTGGGAGCCTCCAATGTTGTATGAATAGCAATTACTGTTACTGATTCTATAACATGCATTTAAATTTATCACATGATGGAAAAAAGTAAGAATACACAGAATCATGGACTTTTTTTCTTTCTTATCTTTGACTGTAGCAACCAGAGAGGATATGTATAGCAATGAGGAGGAACAGGAGGAGGAAGGATACTGTCTCACCCAGTTTCAGGTCTGCACATTTGCATGGGTATTTTTAGGATGTAATTCATCTGACATATGGCTAGACATGAGAGGAATTAGTTTAGGGGATCTGGTCTACCTAAAATTTGCACATTTCCATATAAACAGCTATATTCTGTTATATAAACCATATGGGGATGTTTAATTTTGCTTCTTTTTCCATTGAGATTATTCTAGATTGCAATAGCTGTTTAAATAGTTGAGATGCTTTGGTTTGATGGGCACTTTGGGGAAAATGCTATTGGCAGACAAAAGTATTATATAAGCCAACAAAAATCTAAGCACAGATAAGGGAAGGCCAAAAGTAGTGAGTAAAGAGAGTTAGAAAATGGACAGAAGGGAGAGGCAGAAATTCATAGAGATCAGAGAGGCTGGTAAGGAACCAAAATGTTCATCATGCTACTTACAATTCATTGTCACATGTTTTATCTGAAAAGAAGCAGTGGGAATGGATCTGAGAAATGAGCAACACTGTCATATTGAAGAATATTCTGTATGTTTCCAGATCTCTTGGACTGAATACTAAGGTCAGACCTCCATAATACAGTTATATATTTTAAATCAGAAGAACTGTTCTGGAACAGGACTGTACTGGAGCACGATATTATAGAGGGCATGATATTTCTTTAATTCTGCAGTTAGCCTGTGTCTGATCTATTGGCTTCCTCTAGAATATAGTCAGACTCTTAAATGTTATTGATCTAGTCCATTAAATACGGAATTCTGAGGGAAAATATGGATGTACAGAAAGAATGGGCTTATATGAATCTAAAAGTTTTAAATCAACGCATTTCAGAATCTTATGAGCCTAATGATTCAGAGAAAAGTTTCAGAGAATAGCAGAAATTAAGAAATCCTCAATCATATCAGCTGTGTGAGCAAAGTAAGCTGTCACAGAACCTGCACTGTGAGTATGATGGTAGTCTCCAATTAGTAAACTTAAAACCCATTCCATGTTTAATGACATTCCCTGGATCCATAAATCACTATTTTGATCCAATCTGCCTCTGCTTCCAATTCCATCTAAACAGTATTGAATGTGTCTAGCTTCTCAAGAATCATGCCAAATCCAACTCACTCTCTTTACAAGTCATCCTTCGCATCTGTCTTCAAGCAATAAAAAAAGATTAGAGTTGCATATTTGTAGCCATAGGTAGATAAAACCAAAATAGGTAGCAATATCTTTCTATAAGTAAAGGAGAGACAGGGGTTTTATATGCTGCAAAAAGATTTAAACAAAGATTTACAGAATTCTCTGCTATGTTAATCCTGGCTTCAATATATATTTTTAGTCCTTGTAGTCCTAAGTGTACATATTTCTCTTGTGAGTTGACCTGTACTGTACAGAATTGAACTGATTAATATAACATTGAAAAAGAAAATGACCTTTCTGTGCAAACATCTAAAACAGATTAATTACTTCTAACATTGCAAATGTAAGAGTTAGTAATCCCAAGATAAGTGAATTATCTGAGTCTTTCTTCTTAAGAAAAGAGAAAGAAGTACTTCTTTAACCTGATTCATTTTATTTAAGATATAATTTTTTTCATAGGGTATGATGAACTATTTTTAATCATATTTATCATATTTATTAATCATTTTTATCATATTTACTCCTTGAAAAGGCAATTCTGAAGTTATAGCTGAGTGCTCCAAAGACAGATGAAGACTTTGCTGTAAACCATCCTCAGAGCAGTAGTTACGACAGATATGCCAATTGAATGATTTGTGGACAATTGCAAGTAAATTTTGTGTGAAAGTTACTCAGCTGAGATTCATGGCACCTAATGGAAAGTCTCTCTATAATAAAGGTTTATATCTGTGATTATTATACTATGTTGTATTTGTAGACAAGTAGGCCACACTTTGGCCATAATTATTCTGAGCTATTTAAGAAAATCTTTATCAAAATTAAATTACTATCTATAATAAATGAATGTCTATTTTTATCACTTGGCTATATATTAGACAGACTATATTTTGGCTATATAGTAGACATTAACATGACTGGTTCAGATATAGGAAAGTGGATCTCCTTTTAGATATTAAATTTTGTAAAGGAGTACAAAGAAAAGGTCTAAAAAAGAATAAAAAAATCAGATATCTAAAGAGATATTTCTTGAAAAATAACATTTGTATAAAATGTTGTTTTTCATTCATCTCATTTACCTTCTCCACGATATCATAAACACCTGTTGTATTTCTTTGTTTCTCTAGCAAGATAAGGAGTCTCAAAACTAAGTATTTTTTATTTAGTCTCTTCTTATGAGATGGCTGTTTCATCTTCTTGATTATTAATTTCCTTTGCATTTCCTCTTTCTTTTTTTCCCCTTTTTCCTGAAAGTACAGAGTTCAGAACTGCACACAGTGTTCAAGGTGTGGACATGTCAAAGTTTTATATGGAGACAAAAATGAATTTTTCTTATTCTCAGTATATAATATCAACACCCATACTTAAGACCAGATAGTAGGAATTTAAGGTCCTAATAAGGTCCTAATGGAGAGACATAGATCTATCTGATGGCTATTTAGAATAGCAATCTAAAATGCACTAAAATAAATATTTTAAACAGTACTAGTGATCACTTACTTCTGTAAAGACAAATAGTAGTTGACTACTATAGAAGAATATAGCTCATTGTGCAGAGATCATTCCAGATACAAATCAAAACTTAAACTAAGTGCTCAACATATTTAAGGCTTCAGCAAAACAATATTGCATTAATAATTCACACGAAATTTTGTTCAGTGTGTCTTGCTGAAAATAAATGCACTTTTAGAAGCATCTGATTATACTTCACAGAATATGCTTTAATATTGATAAATGGTAACTTACTACAATATATTTCAATTATTCAAATCACAGAATCACAGAATGGTCAAGGTTGGGAGGGACCTCTAAAGATCACCTAGTCCAACCTTCCTGCTCAAGTAGGGACACCCAGAGCACGGGGCACAGGGTGGCATCCAGGCAGATTTGGAAGATCTCCAGAGAAGGAGACTCCACAACCTCTCTGGGTAGACTGTTCTGGGGCTCTGTCACCCTCACAGTAAAGAAGTTCCTCCTCACCTGGAGATGGAAATTCCTGTATTTCAACTTACAATGCTTAAGTTTTTAAAACATTATCTTTCAATAAAGTAAAATTAAAAAATTAATAGTCTTGGGCTTTTCTGCAGGTAATGTGAAAATATTTGCTTAAATATGTATTTAATGCTAGAATGATAAAATTCTAATGATAGAATTAATTTAGAATGTATTCTAATAGTTGAAGTATGTGCAACTATTCTTCTAAATTTTATGATGAGACTATGATGGATAAAAATAGTGAGTGTCATGCTCTAGCAGAAACATATGCATTTTGGCTACAGTATGTGTTTATTTATTAATAGAATGTGCATTGTTAGAACGAGGTGTGCATGCAACAGCACGTTCACTTAAATTAAAAATACTACTAATAAAACAGTTTCTCTGAAATAAATTAGTCTCTGGATGTCACAAAGCTGATAAATTTTCTACATTATGATGACATATGTCCTGTAAGCTTAGCTGTTACATTCTGTTCTCTAAGAGAAAGAATACTGAATTTTAGAAAATGTTTTATATGTTCAGTGTACTCAAGTTATAAATGAAAACTCATTCTCTCTCAACTATAGTAGGGCAATTAAAATACTGAAACATGTTACTTTCAATATGCTGAGCAACAGAGTTCATGAAGCTTAAAACGATGTTTACAGAAGTACAGGAAAGACTCTATGGTAGAACTTACTTATCTTTAGGATTTCAGTATAATACACAGACATTGAAAATTTCTCAGTGAAAAAAATGTGGTCCCCTTTTTTACCAGTGACAAGATTTAAAAAAAAAAAAAAAAAAAATCAAGGAAAAGATCAAGGACTGAGAGACTTGTGGTCAATTTGTGGTCAAATGTAGGTTGAGTTTAGGACAGACTTTGCTTAAAACTATTAGCAGATTTGCCCTGTAGAGTTGGTGTAGCTCTATGGAGGAAGTAAAGACATCGTTAAATTGTATGGATGTCTCTTGGTACAGAGATGCTCAAAGGCTGCATTTATGCTAACAACTGAAGTGGAATGACTCATGGTCTGTTTTATGGCAGACAGCAGATGGTGCGACATACCTTCTACTCATATTTCTAAACGTTCTTGTTCCTCAAAATAGGACTTTTTTCTCCTGGATTTGTTGTTTCTATCAGTACTTTACCCATGACTTCATGAAGAATGCTCAACCATTATACGCACAATTCTATCTACCAGAGAGCAAAACAAGCTAGTGACTACATAGGAAATTAAACTGGATACGTGACCACAGAATAGGTCTTAAGCCAAAGTCCTGCTCCTGTTTAATTTATTACAGAACTACTAAATTTCAGGGAAGTACAGAAGTAACATACCAAAAGAAAAAAAAAATTGCTGAGCAACACAAAGCTCCAAGTGCTGGGTAATTTTTTTAGGTAAATGAGAGTAAAACTTGTTCTGGTACAAAGTAATACTAAAATGGATGATGAAACAAGTAATCTCACCAATCCTTCTCCCATTTCTGAAAATCAGGCTTCCGTCTGCATATTTTAGAAGATAATATAGGAATTCACTGTTGTTCATAAAGCAAAAAATACCAGGGATCTCCAATGAAATAGGAAGTAAGATAAATGGACAATGTAAACACACACTGATCCTCAGGGGACCAAAGTTATTTGCAAGGGATGAGTTTGGAATATAACATCTGGACACACTTAATATGTGTGTATATATATATATTTGAATATTAATTACTAATACTTGATTAAAAACAAGGAATGTGATAGAGATATCTTTTTCTCTGTTTTTGATTTATGGAGTAAGACAAAAGCTATGGTAGATGATAGGCAAACTAAAGGATAGTTTGTCAATGGGGAATATAGCCAAACATCTAGCCTTGATTTTGATCTGTCTGTTAGCCAAAGGAAAACCGAGTGAGTGATCATGGAACTCTACATAATGACATCTGAATAGTATTTTATATCACAGTTATCCACAACTGCTTCTTTAATTTACCTTGAAGATCCTTTTTGTGTGTGTGTGCATATGTGTGTGAAGAAGGGATTTAAGGGATTCAGGGCTCATTTTCCAAAATATTCTAAAATTTCGATTTCAATTTAGTGCCATGCAATTACATCATACGATTTCTACATAATACTGTAACCATTTGAATCAAATTTCATTTTATAAAATTGGAAAATTATTTGTGATACTGTTATGAAAAGAGAAGCTCTTACTAATCTGTGTTGTAGTTTGTGTTTTTATCCTTCTGTGTCTAAAGATATAAAAAATGTTTCAATAAACATTCAAATAAAAGCTGTACTCTTGTGTCAATAAGTTATAATTTCAATAATTCATATGTAGACATGTGTGTATTACCAGTTTCGGAAACCTAGAATGCTCCCAGAAAGCATCTCATACTGTTTATTTTTTCTCCAGGATTACAGAATTACATTTTCATAGTCATTTAACTATTAAGGCCTATGTCACCATAAAAACAACACATTTTCAAGAGCACATTCTTTATTCCCCCCAAAAGTTATTTTTATTTTTTTTAATTAATTTAAACATTAGTCCTTTCTTTTTCCAATAACAGCATATAATTGTTTCAATTACCAAAATGTCACTGACTGGTTAATAGTCACAATTCATAAATTCATAATTATGTTAATCAATAGTATTGAGTAATAGAATATTCCACTGTAAGTATGACTTGGAGATATATGGATATCTTTAATTACATTTTCATAGTCATTAACTATAAAAGCCTATGTCACTATAAAAAAACCCACATTTTCAATAGCACATTCTTTATTCCTCCCAAAATGTAGAATCATCAAAATCAAAACTGAGGAAAGGCATTAATTTACTCAAGAAATGCTTGAGTATATGCGGAGATATATGGGTATCTTTAGTAAAAAAAGACACTTGTTATAAATTTTTAAGTGACATGGGAGCTGCTGTGCATGCAGAAAGTATTTTTGAGTCTGTAGTGTATTTATTTTTGTTTAGATAATAGGAATTAACTGATATGTGGGTTGAACACATCTGTAACAAAAACACAGTCAAAAATAAAACCAAAATACTACTAGCGAAATAATGTTATAAATCCCAGGATCTACCACCCTTCTATCCATTCCCACTGAGTCACCTTATCAGTGAATATTTATCACAGGAAGAAAAATTGGATAGCTCAATGAATAAATCTAATGATCACTGGGCTGGAACCACGAAGAAGCCACATAAGATCTTGTAAGGAATATGAAAACAAATGTCTTATGTCTGCACACCGAATTAAACTTTAGTTGAAATGACAAGGCCAAATAGATGAGGGAAAGTGATAAGATTTGTAGATTTTCCCAAGCCAAATACCCTTAATTCTGATAAACTTTAGAAATGGATTTATCCTTTGTCCCTTTGTGCATAGCCTTTTCATGCCTCAATAGATGTCACAAGTATGATTGGGCTAGAGCATCAAATATGTAATGATAGATACATTAGGGACTGAAAATGGAATTTTTGACAGTTCTGTGTGAGATTAAATAACTCTCACCCATTCAGAGGTATTTCTTAATTGTTTCTGGAAAACAAATAATAAATTATTATCCATATGTATAGGCAGACATATCATGGGTTCTGGTTGCCATATGGAAATTCAGCTCAAGGCCAAAATGACATTCTGAACAGATGCAGCTTATCATAGCCCTGCCACATATTGTTTCCTAAGCAGAGCTAGTCACTCTTTGTCATAGTCATAACTTTGGCCAAATGAATTTGGAAAAAAAAAAAATAATAATCTCCTTTTCCTACAGGCTATAGCTATATCCTACTTATTTATTATTATTTGTATATGATAGAAAATGAAAATAAACTGCTTATTACTGTTTTAAGATCCTTCAAAAGGATCTATTAAAGTAAAAATGTGAAGGAAGAGATTTCACTCCAGATTAAGATATCTACATTCAGGCATCCACTTTCTGCTATTGAAAAGAAAACTTCAATTTTGTTCTCCTGAGCATACTATTGCAATATCCATTTAACGGAATCACTACTTATTATCCACATGATAGAAATAAATAAAGGATGCTTTGCATTTAAGAAATTCCTGTCTAAAGCTACACATATGCTCACTTAAATCTTTTCTAGAGATGATAATAATTTCACAAACATTTGATCAGATTGTTCAACATTTCAATTTCTATCTCTTCTTTCAAAAAGAGACTTAAACTAAAAGCGATTTGGTGTTGAATATAACCTTGCAAAAATGTACATTCCCTGACTGTAAGTAAACAATCTAAAATATATAAATATATATAGGCCATCACTAAAGGACGTAGGAATGTTTTTCTTCCATAGTGCATAGAATGTTGGAAAAAAATTATAACTTTGAACCTGGTGATTCCAGATGTGATACTGCTTTTGAAGACTGTGCACGAACATTAATTTTCAAGAAGAAAAACTCAGTATAAACTAGTGTGAAATATAGATTAAAATAGTTGAAAATGCTTAATACTTATTAGAAATACTATCTTTTTCTCTGAATATTTTTAGTAATTTCATGTAAATTTCATATAAATTAAGCTATGATATAATTAGTAATGAAAAGTCACACCATTCAACTCAGCAATGTTTTTCAGTAATTTCCTTAATCCTGTTGAGGATGAAGGATTTCCTTAATCCTGCCTGCACTTCTCTATAAAGGCTTGTGAAAGTATACAAAAACTCCAATATTCTTTCAATATGACACGATCCACAGAAATTTGAATAATGGATCAGATCTTGAAAGTACTGCTTAGCTTTTAAACGCTTTCATGGTAGAATATGTGTAATTATAATGATCATAATAATTAGTGCCTGGATGACAGCTCCATTAAGTACTCCACTTCTGAATCTATTAGGAGTACCTTACTATCAGGGAATGAGTCATAGTGGCTTAATCTCATATATGGTATAGCTATATCTGATACTTTCAATCAGGGTGATCTGTTCATCTATATAAAGAAATGGTGTACTTGTGGAACTACTGAAGAGAGGCTAGAATAGAGCTATTAGGATTAGGGGTCTGCAACATCTGCTCTATGAGAAAGGCTGAGAGAGCTGTGCCTGTTCAGCCTGGAGAAGAGAAGGCTGAGGGGGGGATCTGATCAGTGTGTATAAATACCTCAAGGGAGGTAGTGAGGAGGACGGGGCCGGCCTCTTTTCAGTGCTGGATAGCGATAGGACTAGAGGAAAGGGCCACAATCTGAGACACCAAAAGTTCCACAGGAACTTAAGGGAAAAAATTCTTGACAGAGCCCTGGAAAAGGTTTTTAAGAGGGGTTGTGGAATCTCTTTCTGTGGAGATATTCAAAAACTGCTTGTATGCAACCCTGTATAACATGCTGTAGGTGACATTTAGGTATCATGTTGTGCAGGGGAATTGGAGTAGATGATTTCTAAAGGACTCTTCCAACCTTAATGATTCTATGTATGGCTTTTGGAACTTGATTTTGGCATGGTAGCTTGGCAAATATATGAACAGTTATTAACATTTTTAAAAAGATGGAAAATGTGCAAAGCCATATTAATGTAATGTAGTCTATATCTGAAAGTTAATGTGTAGATTTTCTCTTGAAAAGCATTCCTACAGAAACTATTTTTCTTGTCTGGACGAAAGACAAGACATATTCGAGGCAAGACATGGTATGTTTGATTGAAATAGTTGTAAGAATTTTTCTTTTACAGTGCTCAGGTGTTGTGATTTTTTTTTTTTCTTAAAATAAGTCTGATTGATTTTCAGAAAGGATATGTCATGGCTTAATTTAATTTGATTTTTAAAATGAGGAAAATGATTAGTAAATTAAATAAAAAATAAAAGTAAAGCTTTTCTTCTTGTGGTAGGTTGACTTATATGATGAACATGATGCACAGTAAAACAGTTTGATTCATAAGACGAATAGTGAAAATATTACAGATAACACTCTGCCAAGGGATAAGGTTAGTTCATCTGGGAAATAAGAGAAAAATGAATGAAACACAGAACAATTATGAAGTATGAAAAAGGAGGGAAAAATTTCAACTGCTTGGGTGCTGCTTAAATTCTTTTATATTTTTTTAAAATTTATAAAAAACAGTCACCACTTATCAACGTGTGTAATGGTAAAATTGTGATTTTGTAATATCTACTGAGAATATAAATTTCTAACAGTGATAACCATCTACTGTCTCACACTGACTGCTTGTATTATTTATTATTTTCTAGAGAGAGCGTGCAATGTGTATTCTAACTGAGGAATATTTTAAAGTATGTTTTACAGTATATTTTGTGTAGATAAAGCAGCTTTGAGGATTAAATTTCTTTCATTAGCTAGACAGGTGAGGCATCCTTTCAGAGACTGACAAAGAGCCAAAAAAATCTAAATTTCTTGCTTGTACTTGCGTTTTTTGTGTGTGGGTTTTTCTTTTTTTGTATCGTTTTGTTTTGTATCTTTAATGGTTCAAAAGGGGAACACAACTTTAATTACTCAATTTCTTCTTCCAAAATAGGATTGTATTAAAAAAAAAAAAAACTCTATTAAAAAAAATCACATTTAATCTGAAAGGGGACTGGTATCGCCTCTAGAGTCTACAGGTATCAGGTACCCAGTTTATTTTTACATTGGTAAAATGATCTGTTTGAAATCATATTTTGAAAATTAATGATTTTTTTTTCAGTTTCAATGAACAAAAAGCATAAAAATTAAATATCCTTTCTTAGGATTTCCAGCATTTTGCAAACAAGCATCAAAAAAAAAAAGACAGAAAGGCTTTCTATGGCTCCTGTTCTGTAAGAACTGTGTTAGGGGATAATTGAGAAGTATTTATTCACCAATGAGAGAGGAATGGGTTCTGGATTGCTTCACAAATAAAGACATATATCTTATAGAATACATCTTTTGCTGAATTAGTGATAGTGAGCAGACCACTGTATAATCACGCAATGGGGCAGGCACAAGGAGATAGTCTTACAAGATGAAGTGTGTGAAAAATATATTCTTCAACTGCTACATAGATTCATTTGTGCTTTAGTTGGCAGAGTGTCGCCAGTCAAAAAATATGACAGAAAGATCCAAAGACCCAAGCAGTTAGGCACATGCTGGGACAGGACTGTCCCTGAGGGACTGCAACTGTCATTGAACAACAGAGACAACTACATTCCTGAGGGACTACAGTCCATAAGGAGAGCCACAATGGAGCAGAAGAACAGTAAGTAGTTGACTGCATGGATGAGGAGAGAGCTGTGGATGTTGTGTATCTTGATTCAGTAAGGCTTTTGACACTGTCTACCTTAACATCCTCATAGGAAAGCTCAGGAAACTTTGGTTAGATGAGCATACAGTGAGGTGGATTGAGAACTGGCTGCATGGCAGAGATCAGAGGATGGTGACAAATGTGGCCGAGTCCAGTTGGAGGCCTGTGGCCAGTGGTGCCGTTCAACTTGTTCATTAATGACTTGGATGAGGGCACAGAGTGTACCCTTGGCAAGTCTGTGGATGACACAAGAGTGGGTGGAGGGGCCGACACTCCGGAGGGCTGTGCTGCCATTCAGAAGGACCTGGACAGGCTGGTGAGTTGGGCAGAGAGGAACCTCATGAGGATCAATAAAGACAAGTGCAGGGTCCTGCACCTGGGGAGGAATAACCCCAGGCACCAGTATAGATTAGGGCTCGACCTGCTGGAAAGTAGGTGGAGTAGTGGAGAGGGACCTGGGAGTCCTGGTTGACATCAAGTTAACCATGAGTCAGCAGTGTGCCCTCGTGGACCAGAAGGCCAACGGAATCCTGGCCTGTATGAGGAGGAGTGTTGCCAGTAGGTCAAGGGAGTGATCCTGCCTCCCTCCGCAGCTCTGGTGAGGCCACACCTGGCATACTGTGTGCAGTTCTGGGCTCCCCAGTAAAAAAGGGTTGTGGAGCTTCTAGAGAGGGTTCAGTGTAGAGTGATGAAGATTATAAAAGAACAGGAGCACCTATTTTATGAGGAAAGACTAAGTGAGCTGGACTTGTTTAGCCTAGAGAAGAGATGATTGAGAGAGGATCTTATAAATATGTAAAAATACCTGAGAGGAGAATGTAAAGAAGAAGAGGCCAAACTCATCTCGTGATGGTCAATGACAGGGCAAGGGGTAATAGGTAGAAACTAAAACATAGGTTCCATCTCTGTGTGAAGAAGAACTACTTTACTGTGAAGGTGACAGAGCCCTGGAACAGTCTGCCAAGTCTTCTTTCCTGGTGATGTTCCTCGAGGCACTGCATCCTCTAGGTGTCCTGCTTGAGCAGGGTGGTTCAACTAGATGTTCTCTAGAGGTCCCTTCCAACCTCAACCATTCTGTGATTGTGTGATTCCATGAGAAGCAAGAGATCAGGAAACACAGCAGGAAACCATTATCACAAAAGGTGCAAGAAGCATTATCACAAAAACCATGACCTCCTGTATCACCTGCTGTCTCACAAAGGGAAGTTGGAAGTGTCAGGCATGGTGATAACAAGAAGAATTGAAACCGTGGAGAATGGTTTTCTACTGAAGTCAAACCTGAGAAAAGGAAAGGAAAGGTGTTTCCCTAAGTATTGTTTAATTGTTTAGCAATATTTTTTTTATGCCTTTCTCAATAACTGATTCAGTGATTTATGTTAATTAAGAATAAATTAATTTATGTAAAATTCCTCGAGTAAAACTCTTTTGCCAATGAGAATTTGATGACTCACAATCAGTGAAGAAACAATGGTCTGAATTGTCAAGCGAAGGATGCAGGGTAATGTGAACAAGAGATACTATATAATCAAATGGAGCTGAAAAGGGATTGTCTATTGCCTATGCAGACAAATAAGGAAATGTCTACAGAACAGCATTATAAGGAAAGATCTTAATTATTTTGAAAAATAAGCAAGCATAACTAGGTGTACTATTGAAGTATCTACACACTAATCCATGCAGCATGGGGAATAAGGGGAACAGAACCAACATCATTAGTTCCAGAGAGGAGATGTGATGGGACAACTCAAACATCCAGAATTCTTCAGTGAATTATTAAAGCCTCTTTAGGGTAGGCTGAGACTGCAAGAAGAGACCAGTGGGTTCTCCTCACAACAGAGAATAGTGGGGCTTCATGGAGCACTACCTGGGAACACATGATGAGCAAACTGAGAGCCTGTGGGTGTGAACAATGTGGGCAATGTAGTGGGCATTGGCTAAAGACTATTTGACGAGGAAGCTGTAGATGAGGTTTCCTTCATACTACCGGAAAAACTATTACATTTGCAAACTCTTCATGAGTTTAGCCAGACAATACCTGCTGGAAGGGTAGCTATGGAGAGGGATGTGAAAGACAAGAGAAAGGTCTTCCACAGATAAATGAGCACAAAAAGGAAGACAAGGGAAAATGTAGATTTGCTGCTAAATTGGAAAAGGCAAGGTGTTGCAAGGGGTACATAGGTGTATTATCAAGAAAGAAAATTACAGTCTGAAAGCACTGAACAACATCTCAGCTATCAATATGTGAATAGTAACAAATAGACTTTCTGTTTGTCTAATAGTTACAATGTAGCCATCTCAATACCTAAACATTTTAGGGTTTGTAGGTCAAAATGTCACCAATATAAATCTTGAATATGCTTTTCCTATGAAAAGCATCAAAAAATAACAACAATTATTTTCTTCAAACAGTCATGCTGTGGAAAAAAAATAATAAAAGAAAGTCCTTTTTTATTAAAAAAAAAACAACAAAAACTAAATGAGTATGTGCCAACTAGTGGAGCCATTTAGAAAGTGGCTGTTCAGTATGACTAGAATTAAAAGCAAAGTGTCATCAGTGCTGTCATTATCAGAAAATGAGTACTCTTCAGTGTTTCAAGATGTAATCCTGGCAAATGAGACATCCACAACCCTGTATGTTTCACGTTAAACTCTCTTAAGTTCTATCTTATATTAAAAATCATTGAACTTGAAAGATTTTTCTCATCTGTATTAGCTTTAACTTTGAACTTTTATGCTATTTAACATATAAGCAATATATTCTGTAGATTATAGTATCTGTGTTTGAGTTAAATTCCTTACTATAGGTCAGATTTTATTTTTCCACAATAACAAACTTATTTTAAAATAGGAACACTATATCAGCCAATGAAGATTTACATTTTACATCTTTAATCAGCATTATTTGTAATGTATATGTCATATTGCTGAAGAGATAATGATTTGACTTCATTAAACTAAATGCTATGGAAATTCTTGGAAATTCTTCAGACAATACAGACAATAAATTTTTGCGTTTGAAATTGATGCAATAGGCTTTACAGTTTATATCACTTTTTTTTTTTTTTTTAAGAAAATGTACGTAATTAAAATGATCCCGATTAATGGAATGGATTAATGGAAATAAAGAAAATATCTACATAGAAGTCTTCCCTTAATAGACAGTTCTGGTATTGAAAATCATTATAATTACAATATAGCTGATCTTAATCATTCTAACTCTACAGTGCATTTGTTTCCACAAAAGAAGAAACACTGAGATAGTAGATGTCACAAACCTGAAATTATCACTTCTGATACATATTTCAAGTAAAAGAGAATTTATGAAGCATGGATGGTAGTTAAATGGAGAATAAATGTTATATTCTTCATTGCATCCAAGGAATATCTGAAAAGATGAGCTTTGCAGCTTATAAAATCACATTATTGGGGGCAACATGAAAACCACATAGTGAAAAATTCTTCTCCAGGAAGTCCGCTGAACAAGCTATTTACATATAATATGTGCTCCAGGTAATCAATTTAAAAATTATTCAGGGAGGGTTTTTTTTTTTTTTTTAATGAATGCAAGTTTTGTTGTTGCTGTAGTGGTTTTAAATATTCTCCTGTTTCATTTATGGGTCAAGGGTAGGAGGTGAGAAAAGAGCTTATTATATAATTCAGACATGTTGAAAATTGTAGTTTGACTGTGAAATTCTGTGCAATTAATTTAACATTAAAAAAGTAGCAAAATATGTATCTGAAAAGTTTAAATCTTAGTTTTAAATATTTTTATTCTATTTATTCTGTTTTTTTTTTTTAACTGGAAATGCTTATAAAAACAATGACTTCCTAAGAAAATGAGTATCTAAACACGGTACAGCCAGCAGAAAAACTTTGTGCAGATTCTTAGCTCCAAGATCTGTCTGAATTGCCAATGAAATTTGAGGGGAGGTGTTTTATATAAAAATTCTAACATAATATTCTCATAAAAATCAAAAAATGTGATTGTTTTATTGCTAGTGCTTATCTACAAGAGCCAAATTCACTTCAACCAAAAAATGTGTACTATAAAGTTGCTTCCTAAAACCTGAGATGGATATCCACCGAGAAAACCATAAATGAAAATTATAGCAATAAAAACAGAACTTGTTTTTCAAGTTACAAGAATTAAAAGCAAATGGATGTGTATTTATTATTCCAAGGCTCTTCCAAAGAAGCCCATTTCCCTAGCAAATAAAACTTTTAGAAGTACATGATTAATCTGTATATGTATAACACCTATGTGCTAAGATATATATTATACATGAATATAGGCAAATAAGAGGAAATTTTTAAATCTGTAGAAAATCTAAATAACATTGATAGACTTTGAAAAATAGTCTCAGATTTCCAGATTCTCATAAAAAAACCAGACTCTCATAGAATTAGAGGTCAAATAATAATAGATTTATTGATTTTAATATTATCTAATAGCTCTGTCAGAATATACTAAAATGAATGCAAAACGATAATATGATGTTAGTGATAGTCATATCATTAACATTTTCATCATTTCCATGTTTTACTAGCGAAAGACAGTGAAGGTTATGTATCGAAAATGAACTGTACATCTCACTTGAGGAAAGTAATCAGATGTGAGGTAGATACAAATATTTTAGAAATGGATCGGGTTATGAGTATATGAGAAGAGAAATGAACTAAATGGTAAAGAACATTAATCTCTGGCTTTTCTGCTTTCTTCCTTTACTGGGAATGTCCCAATTCAGTTAAAAAAATTATATATATATTATCTCACAATATCTGTCTATACTGAGTTGGTAAATTGAAACGATACCTTTAAAGATTGTGGACTACTAGTCACAAATTATAAGTATTTATTTTAAAATTTATGTTTGTAAAAGAAGGCTTATATTATTTTTCAGAATTTAAAACTGAGAGTTTTGTTGACACTTAATCTAATCATACATCTTTCCCTTAAAATGGCATTGATCTGAGACTGACAACAGCTTCAGAATTCCCACGGACTTACTAATATAACATGCCTTTTTTGCAGATTCTTCTGTTCTCTGCTTCTTCAATAAAGATCCAGTAAAGAAAATCAGTTTATTGCTTCTGTCTCTCACAAAGTATCAATTTCTGAGTCCATTGTTGCATATATTTTTGTTGTTGCTGAGAAGGGAATTCAAAAGGAATAGAAGTGGTCTGTCATATAGAGAGCTGGAAATAACTGGCAGACGTGGTTTAATTCAGAATTGGATTCAGTGGTGGATAGTACTGCAAATGTATTTATCCAAAGAGTCTCTTGTAATTTGTTTTTTTTTTCTATAGAAAGAATATGAAGTAAAGAATGAAAATGAAAGAACAAAAAATTATGCTACTGTTCAGAACACCTGGAATATTGTGTCCTGTTTTAGGCTCCTGTGAGCAAGAGAGACAGAGAAATACTTGGGCCTTGGAAAGGCTATGAAGATCATCAAGAGACCATTGCACCTTTTGTACATGGAGATGCTGAAAAGCCTGGGATGTTCACCCTCAAAAAGAAAAGCCTGAGGAGGGATTTTATCAATGTGTATAAGTAACTGATGGATAAAGAAGATATAGATAGACATTTCTCAGTGGTACCCACTGAAAGGATCAGAGTAAATGAGCACAGATTGAAATATAGAAAATGCCATTTAAGCACAAGATTTATTTATTTATTTACCTATTCATTTTTGTGAAGGTAGTCAGGCACTGGAATGTTTACTTAAAGTTGTTCTGGAGTCTCCGCCCTTGAAAACATCCTAACTGGACATAGTGCTGGGTAACTCGCTCTAACTGGCCCTATTCTGAGTAAGGGATAAATTAGTAGATCTCCATTGATCCCTTTTTACGTTAAAGATTTTGTGATTCTGTGATTCATTCAATCAAAACTTACAAGGTTGAAAATTTTAATAGAAAAACTTGGCTTTTGCTTTGAATTCTACTTGTTTAATTAGCCTTTTCTATTTCCGATATAGTCTCCTTCTTTGGAGTCTCCCTCTTTGGAGATCTTTAAAACCCGCTTGGATGCAGCCCTGTGCCACATGCTCTAGGTGACCCTGCGTGTGCAGGGGGG
>JAVCKT010139809.1:0-18083 GCA_032273925.1 Rhynchotus rufescens
CACACATATGTCTGTATGTTACATGCTTCTGGACATACACATATACAAAACTCCATGTTTACACATATCTCTACACATGACGTTTTTTGAAATGGTATGCAATGGACATTCATACTATACTGGCAGTTCAAATGAATTTGTTGGCATCCTTTGTTTTAACACTACAGACACACTCATTTCTTTTTACAAATTTCTTTCTATTCATTATACCTAACTTGGAACGAAATTTTTTTATGAAATTTTTATAAATTCCTCTCAGCTACTGAGTGAAGTTTACCTTAGCTGGCACAGATTCACTGTGCCATTGAATTTAATTTAGAATTTGAATTGAATTGAATTGAATAGAATTTAATAGAGCTGTATGTGTCAAAGAACATTAACTAAGATGATGATAATTTGTATATAGGAGGCAGTTCATATAGTTACTTGAGTTGTAAAATTTTTGTTAATTACGTCTCTTTTTACAATCACATGTAAGTACGGGCTTATTTAAAATAGGCAAAGGAATGTAGATGATTCTAGCTACAGATTAGTAGACCACTTTTAAATGCAACAGTCTAACTCTGTGTGGTCCCAGAGTTTTGTACCTCATAGTTAAGGAGTTAAGACCTAGGTAGGAAGACAGTGGTCTAGAAGTGATCTGTTTTACTATGTATGTATGTAGGTATGTATGTATTTGTTGTTCCTTGAACAGTAACATCTGCAGCCAGTTGATAAATGTTTTTTTTTTTTTTTTAAATAACCCTTAAAATACATAGGTAGTTAAAATGAAATCATTACAAAAAGCCTATATATTTTTAGAAAGGAGAAAATAATTTAATTTTTAATTTTGGTTTGGATTTTTTTTTTGTATCTACAGGAAAGCTTTTGGAGCTGTGCTGATATACACCAATTGAAACTGGTCTGTATTATTAATGACCTTCCTTACATTTTCAAAGGCAATGAACACATATTTCCCTTAATGGGGTCTTTCTGCAAAGCATAAGATTCACTATTCAGGTATGAATTCAGGTCCTTCTTAAAGTGTGATTAGGAGGAGCTAAAACTGTACAATTATGGTATTTACTCCTTAAAAACAACAATTGCAGTAACAACAAAGGGACAGCAAGGGACTATTTTGCTGTTAGGATTCAGTTTTTAGGCTCTATGGCTGATTTATAAGAAATTAATAACATTGCTCTGTTCAGATATTTTTCACCAGGTATTCTGAAGGGGTGAAAATATGAAATTGTTGAATCACTATTTTATTTAACCATTTCTGGCAGTTGTTCCAGAAGACAGAAGACAACAAGTGAGATCCCAGTCTTGCCAAATGCTCCAGGGGCACCAGCACTGCTTAGCTACTGAACAGACATTCTTCACAAACTATTATCCCTATTATCTATTATCTAAAAGACTATGTGAGAGTAGGAATATGGGTGATTTGGCTTATATAGTGCACCTGGTTTTCTAAAAAGCCTCATGCAAGGTCCTTACTAGGAGCTTTCAGAGAAACTAAACAGTCATGAAATGGCAAAAGAGGCTCTTTTGGATTAATAACTACTGCAAGGTCCATCAAGGGCTATTAAACATAATTGTCCAGTTGAGATTTCTGTTCAGGAAATCTTTAAAACGGTAATTGCTGTACTTGGGATGGCAAAGCTATTGCTGCCTGCCTGCCCCCTGCTTATACACTTTCCTGAAACATTTGCTGTTTGCCTGTGCCAGGGACGTGATTTTGCACTGTAAGACTTCTGCTCTGACATACAGCAGCCTTTCTGATATTCTTACCTAAGTGTAAAATTATACACTGAGAAATTAAAAGTATCTATATTTTCCTCCTTTTAATGGTAACCTGGCTCTTCCTTAGAGAGCATATTATTATTTTTACTTACAAATAGTACAATTTCCACATCAGTAGCTTCTTTTATGGAGGGTACCAAACTTAGGGAAAAAAAAATCCTTATTGCTCTTTTCTTTTAATTGTTGCAGAACAACGTAGAGGCCAATACAGAAATCCATTTGTCTTACTGTTTTTAGAAGACTCTGGAGAAGTGAACTTGGTTTCTGCAGTTTGATGAGTTTTAGTTAGTGTCTCCTCTGCAGTTGGCAACAATCCTTGAATCCAAGAGCTGCATTTATGTGAGTAAAGCACGAGGAGTGAACATGAGGAAGCTTCGGACTGCGACTTGAGCTCTGCAGCTCTAACAGCTCCCGTATGAGAGGGCAAAACTGTCCATGTCAGCTTTTGTGAAGTCTCCTCAACAGTGCAAGTTTTTCCCTGCATATGAGCTAGTAGATTCAGGTATAGAAGCAAGCAGTCTTATTCCTTAAACACACTTGGTAGGAGAAAAGATTTATGTCTCTGTACAAAATGTTCCTATTGCTATTTCAGTCTATTAAGCTGCCATTCATTATGATCTCTAGGCAAGCCATAATGGTTCACTGCTATTTTTGGGGGGGTGAAACAAATTGCCTTGTGTCCAAGTATGACCTAAAAGTAAAATAAATCAAGGAGAATCCTTTGACTCCATATGTATATGCCTCCATATGCCTAAACCGATCTAGAAATAAGTCCAATTCCATCAACTTCATCAAAGCTTACAGATTCATTGGACTTCCAACTATCAGACCATTGAGGCCACCCAGAAATCATGCCTAATTTTAGGTCCCTACATTCACAAAATTTTGAGAAAAGAAACCTAAGAGCCATAATTAAATTTTAAGAGTTGATTATTTGTGATGTCAGGCAACTTATTTTATGGAATCCAAAGCTAAGCTGGGTTAATACTCTGAAAGAAACTAGACATCTTGGACAACATAAACCTCCTCCTGCCTTTGTATGTCTCTTGCTTGACAGGCTGGCTTGAAGAACATTATTTTGCTACTAAACCTAAGTTTCACCATTCAAGCTATTCTGCGCTAGAGTAATGGTTTTGGAACACTCGCTTTATAAAAGTGATGGAAAAGCCACAGCTTGGAAGGGTTCAGAAGCATTAGTGTTTCTAAGATTATTTTGGAATATTTTCAGCATTTATTTCCTCTTCATGCATAGGAAATCAAGCACAACATGGCTTTGTTTTTTTACATCTGATTCATTACACTGCATGTGAAAGTTTATTACTGTGAATAATGCAGGAATCACATCAGTTATCCTGTATTTGACAGAGACTTTCTGCAAGTAAAGTCACTGTGTTTGGACACTACTGAGGGGCGAGAGCACAACCCTTTTTGGTTTGCAGACACTAAACGCCCAACTGATCTGTGCTGGAATAGAGAGGCAACCTGACAATTATAGGCAGGGTCTCCAAGACATATTCCACTTCCATGGATCTGAGCAGCAAGCTGACAAGGGCTCACAAGAATGATGGTTTTTCAGGTCCTAAATTGTGACCTCCAACCACCCTTGACAGTCAAACAGTGACCAAGGAGACATTATCAAGAAAGATAAGTACTAGCAGGTTTTGAGGTTAAATGCATTTGAGATATTTACTTCAACATAAATAGGCTGTAATTCTTGATTCCCTGGTTGTAAAGTTTTCCTGGATAATATTCTGATCAATCTAATGTCGCTTTGAGCACAAACACTTTCCTATTTTTAAAATCATTTTAAGTTTTGTCTTCAGACTGTTTCTTTACCTTTATTTTTTTTTTTTCTGTAACTGAGATGAATGATTGTTCCTCTCCTTGGAGCACTTTTGGTAAAGTGGAACATTGGTCACATATTCTATGGTGCTAGTGATATCAGGAGATGTTTATGTAGTGTGCTGTGAGTTCAAAAGGCCCCCTGTAATATCCATTTTCTGTATTTAAAAATCTTGATCTTTGAAGACAAGGAAGGGAATTCTAACCATGTAGGAGTTAGGTGAGGTCTATCTAGTCTACTAGCATAAATGTGGCAATAATTTTTATTCATTGCTACCAGCGAAAGCCAATATTTCTTCCTCATCCCAGTTGCAGATTGGTTTATTGTAACCTAAGGCAGGAGGGAGAATTACTGTGATTTTTATTTGTCTGCCATCATCAATTCCTCTCCTTGTTTCAGACTAGTGCAATTGAAGTTCTGCTGTTTCATCTATCTCATATAAGTGAATTAGAAACATCGATTTTATGAGCCATTAGTGGCCTATTACATAAATATTATCTTGTCTAGATTTGCTTTCTCAGATTTTCTAAGTTTTCTCAGCATGACACTATGGCAAATTTGCTTGATCTGTTCCTTATATTTTATGCAAATACATTTATTTTATACGGATATCCCTTCAATTCCAATCTGAAAAGTATTTTTCCTCTCTTGTCTCTTGACTTTCATGGCTGCCTAACTCATACTGCGTATGTGCCATTGGCAATGTGTAGCAACCACACAGAAAACATATTAATCTAAAGGAAACACTACCTGACCTCCTGCCCTCTCTGGCACTTGAAAGTTGTATCTGGAGGCAGCTTTGAGCTCCTCATGCCCTCCAGAAACCGCAGTAGTGACCACCAGGGCGAGGAGGGCCCCCTGCCAGCTCCCCATTGAACCCTCATGCTAACGCCTTGTAGGAGCAGCTTGTCCCTAGCAGCCAGGCCATTCTTGACATGAACCCTTCAGTGCTGAACAAGATTAACTCTTTCTTTGACCCCAAGGCATAGCTAAAGCTTAAGCAGTTAGGCCTGAGTTGTGCTGCTTCCTGGGAGGACTGGCACCCTGTTTTCAGCAGTCTCCAAGCGTTTCTGGAGTGCCCACACCAGCTTTGTAGGCAGAGTGATTTGGCACAGCTCAAGCAGGTTACACACAACAGTTGTCTATCTTCATGTAGCAACCCCGTGCTCCATGGACATTCAATGCCTTTTAGAAAAGGCAGAGAGATTTCCTGCCAGCCCTGCATGATGAGTCAGAGTTTAGAGACAAAGATGTTGTTCCTGCCTACCCACCTGCTATTCAGATAAGAAGAGCTGGCTCTAAGCTATTCAACAACAGAGGCCAATGGTAATTTTTATCACGCAAGAAAAAGGATAAAATGTGATTTTTCTTCTTTCTAGGCTAGTATATTTCAAGTGCTGGAAGCGAAGGGGACAGATCTGAGGCACATCAGTAGATATTTCATGGGATGAGAATGGTGACTGAGAAGGCTCAAGTGCTGCTGAGGCAGGTGGGGAGAATGGGGCTCCCCATTGCTGAGGCTGGGAAGACTCAGAGCACTTCAGAGGTTGCCGCCTCTTTCTTCATCACACCTGCCTTCCTCCCACCCGCCCCAATAACTGCTGTTTTCTAAAGCCAATTTGGCCTCATCAGAGTCTTATTTTGTGTTTCCAGAATAGGCTTCTGACTCCCGCTCTTCTTTTTACTTCTGTTCCCCTCTCCTTTCCCTCGCAGTTTTCCTTGCAATAGCTGCAGTAATTTTGGTCAGAAAGGATGGTGGGGTCATCTGGTCCAACTCTTCGCTCAAAGCAGAGACAACTTCAAAAACTTTGAAGTTACATTAGCTTGCTCAGGGTTGTGTCTGAAATCTCCAAGGATGAAACCTTGGAGAATGGAACTTTTCTGGACACCCACTTCTTTGTCTGACCATGCCCATGGTGAAGATGTTTCCCCTTTTATCTTGTCCAAATTTCCCTTGTGGCAGCCTGTGGCAGTTGTCCCTTGGGCCATTGCTGTGGGCAGCTGGGAAGAGCCTGGCACTGTCTTCTCTACGCACACCCTCCGCTCAGCCGGACACAACAGTTGGGTTTCTCCTCAGCTTCCCTTTCCCCTGGCCGAACAACCCCAGCTCCCTCAGCCTCTTCTCGGGTGCCCCGTGCAGTATGTGGCCAGCGTGGCCGCTCCGTGCGGATACAGCTCTCTCCCCACCGCTTCCATACCTCCCACTCACAGAAGACTCGTTGTGACCTCGCGCAGAAGAGCCTTTCCAAAGCCCTTCCTTTGTGCCCGGTGGTAGATGGCTCACACTAACAGCGATGTCTGCTGAATTCTTCACTCTGGATGATGTCTGTTTTACCTGCATCTTAAGCCTTCACTGCAATGAATGATTAATGGGAGCCTTTGGTAGAAAGGCTGTACATATTTGTAAAATAAAATTGCAATATCAGTACCCCTCACTTCCAGCTGCTGGAAAGAGCTATTTCATTTCTTGATTTTCACCTCCTATAAAAGAGTCTCTAGGGACTACAGTGGAGAGGATTTTTATGATATTATAAACATTACAGCTAGGGAACTGTAGCAAAGTGTGTTTTATTTATATAAGACCAATGTAGAAAGAACAAGTGGGAACTGAAAGGTGTATAAGGCCTCCATTTTCCTTAACTGTATTGGACTATTGTTTTGCAATGTGAGAAGTCATCTGGACTTTTGTCAGGTGTTTCCTGTGTCCTGACCCCAAAAGAGTAGTCCTCACACTCTTAGTAGGGGCCCAAAGAGCAAAAGGTTTCCCTTCCTGTCAGTGTTTCTGCAGACAGGATCTACAGCTGCAAGCTTTTATAGCACCCTGACGAGCAGGGGGAGAACACAGAATCAGGAAGAGAAACTTAATAGAAAGTAAATTAAGGGAAGAGGTGGCAGGACACTTCCCCAGGAAGCAGCTGTGCCCTGCTCCTCTTGTGCTGTTCTCCTCCTCATCTGTTGTCTGCGTCATGTGAAGGCACCAGCCCAGAGCAGAAGCAGCTTCACATGCCTCAGACCTAAGGTGCCTGTTGCTGGTTTAACATATGCAAGTTCATCCCACCCGCTCTCCACTTCTATTTCTCATCTTTCCAGCTATGGTTCATACCCAGAAAGGAGCTCACTCATCGCTGCAAGTTGGATCCATAATATTCTGTAGATTTGCTCTGTATATGTAAGTGCTGTACTCAGAGCTTCTAGTAAATATAAACAGTCCTGTCTGTAATTCCTGTTTTGTTTTTTTTTTCACCACAAATCTCTGATCATTCATTATTGTTCTTAGAGCCTCTCATTATTGTTCTTAGAGCCTCTCATTAATTTTATTGTGCTGAATTAAAAGTCACACTCCAGGGTCCCTCATCCTGCGTACATTAGGGGAGCAGAAATGAGTTATCTGTGTCTTGCAATGTGCCAAAACAAAGGCTATGGTAGAGCTTCCTTCATCCTTTCTTCCATTCTGTGCCTAAGATTACCACCTGCTTTCCTGAGCTCCCCTATGTAGTTGGCAAGAAGGTGGCAGTCATTCCATGGTGTAATCCCCACGGCGCCTGTTTTTTTTTATTTTCCTTGGTTTAAACATGGTGGGGGTGAATGGGATCTGAATTCCAGCACTTCACTGATGGGACTGAAAGCCCCAGGGAAGGTTGTGCTGGGTCTTGCTGCAGGAGATAGGTGAGTTCCTTCCCAGGTATGCCCCATAACTGGGATGATGGGGAACAGAAGCTGCAGCAGGTGGGATGACTCTTAAATTGAATGTTGAAGTGGTAACATCCTAATGTGTAATAATTAGCAGTCTGCACAGATTGATACAGTTTTTTTTGCATGTCAGTATATAGCATATGTTTATATATAAAATATAAGCATCAGGCCAATATAAATATGTTAAATCTATGATTCACGTCTTTATAATGTTTTTATAAAAACAATTTACAATATCATATCTGCTTAGTTAGGGATAGATATCAATCTGGATCCCAACTTTCAACATCCCATTTAGAAGAAAGTATTTTCCTATTCAAGCAGGATAAATTCTGAACCTTGCTGAAAATAGTGCTTATAAATTAGCCATCTGTTTTAAAGGAAGGGCCTCAGGGAGTCAAGCTAAGGAGGCTGAGAACCATTTTAAAGTTCATTCTGTCATTTTTGTGTCAGGACTTGATTGTGTCCTTACTAGAAAAACAGTTTTTAAATCTGAATACAGAAAAGGAAAAAGGTCACTCCTCAAAACTTTCATGCCCTGGTGAACCAAAAGAACTATCTCTAGGGAGGAAACTATAGATCCTTTGTACTCCTGTGCTGGTACGTCAGTGACCACCTCATAGGGATTTTGTCCCTACAGGACTCCCACAGGAATCTTAGGGCAGTAATCGCTCTTTAATTTGCACTGTTTGATCTGGAAAAGAACGGAAACCTAGACAAAGCATTAAGAACATGCGGTGAATAAGGAGGAGGAACATCTACAAAGCTATGAATCTAAGCAGCCCAACGTAAGCTGACTTCACCTAGTTTTTGCTGGGGCTGCTTCACACCAAATCTTTTATTTTGAGTTCCTAAGAGTTGCACCATAGCCTTGTTACCATTGTAGGAGCAATTGTTAAGTATTTGTGGGTGTGCTCCCCATCCATCTCCATGTACTGTGAATCTTGAAGTGATGCATCTTACCTCTCCAGAGGTTAAAAAAAGAAATGTTTTCTACTGGCTCATTAGAGGAAATGTATATTTTAGGGATTATAGGAGTGAAAAAAAATCTCAAACTGTCTTCTATATGATGATGATGATGATGCCTTTCAGTTATTGTGCTCTATGATAAAGAAGAGCAATACTACTGGTAGGTTATCATGGCAGGATTTTCATATTAAATCTTACTTATGGAGAGACCACAGGCATTATTTCTGCAATGATCCACCTTTTGTGTGAATATAGCAGTCCTTTGCACAGTAGTGGGAAGAATGCACACAGCAGTGCTGCTGTGGCACCATAAAAATCTATGACTAAAGGTTCTGTGTAAGGATATGATTTCTAATTGGTATCATCTGACCACATCCAGCTGTTATTTGAATATGATATATTTTTTTTTTGGAATTGCTTCCAGAGTTTTGGTTGGGGATTCCACATTCTAATCACTCTCAAGCAAAGATATTTCATTTCTACTTCCTAAAAAATCATCTGTTTTTCCAGTCTTCTCCTTGCAGTCTTTCTGTTGGGTAGTTCTTGCTCAAACTGCCTGTTTCTAAACTGAACACATTCCATTTATGTCCATCATTAATCTCTTCTCCTGTCATCTCATTACCTGGTATAATGTTTTTCAGCCTCCAAATCCACCATGCTCATTCTCTTAATGATTTTCTCAATTATTAATATTCCCATTTTACAGAAGCCCAAAGAGCCTCACTCAAGGTTACTCAAGAGGGACAAACCTTATCCTCTGATGCATAGTCTATAGCCTAATATCTCCCATGTTTTCTAAGCAAAAAACAAATAAAAACAACAACAAAAAACACATACAAAAGACTTTAGCTTTCCTAGTGTCACATAATTATAATTTAGACTAAGATCTTCGAAGCAGCTTAAATTCGAGATTAATTTTATAACAAGATGAGAGCCATTTTGGAGAGGAAAAAAATCTTTTTAAAGCTGAGATCACTTAATGAGGGAGCAAGAATAAGACTACAGGTGATCAGTCACACTGCCTGACAACTGAATTATAAAGATTAATGATGCAGTAATGTTGGCAAGACATTTTTGAGAAACTTCCCAAAGAAACTAATTCATAGCTTCACTGAAGGCTTCTGAATGGTGAATACGTAGTAGCAGTCTGGTTGGTAAACCTAACTTGATGCACTCCAAAGAGTTGATTAATTCTGAGAAGTTCTTTCATGCAACATCCTTCTGTGCCTTTCCTTGAGACAAAATGTCCTTTCACCCCTCTTCAGAACTGCCTTTTGCTGCTTGTGCCCTCTCCCTGGAGACTTCTCTACACCGGCCATGAAATGAAGACCTCCCAGAAAGATAGGGAAAGTTCATTGCTGCTTACATCATCCCTGATTTAGTGCTCTCTCCATTTGAAATGGGAACCTAAATTCAAGTCCATTCTATTTTTTCAAATTTTGACTACAAATTAGTTGCATTATTTGGAAGATTTCTACTCCAAAACACTCATATTCTAAATAAAAATGGCAAGCATTGCTGAGTTAATAGAAAATGGTGAAACTGGATGCTTGTTATAATTACAACTTTCAAATTACCTTATGGATAAAGTTGGATACCTTAGCACAGCATTCATTTAGCTGGGGCTGGCGTTCTGAAAGTCTTGGTGTTCCAAAGCCTTGATAAGTTACAGCTGAAAGAGAGAGTATTGTTTTGCTAAATATATATAATATATATATAATTTTATAAGAGAGTTATACAAGTATCAAAAAGATGAAAAAATGTGTTAGAAATAAGACCAGACAGAGACACTCCAGCAGCCTATGCACTTGCCACATAAACAAATGGCAAGACACTCTGTCCAGTTGTTGGACCAGGAAATGCACAGATCTGTTCTCCAGGATTTTAAGAGAATTGGGCATTGTAACTACTCTAGCCTTGCAGTTGCAGTTGACTCACTGCCTGATGTTATACAAGTGGTCCTCACCACTGATGAAGTTAATCTGATGTCATGGGTGCTGGATGAATGTAGTTACTGTTAGGCTGCGTTCGCTGGGTCTGATGTTCTCATCTGGCTTTCCATAGGCAGGAACCCTGGAGATGCCCCAGGGTTACTTGCATTTCTGTAGCTTAAGCAGCACGTGCTTGTGACAGTCATGTCCTTTTGGCAGGTAGGCAGGCTTGAGGGAGAGGTCAAACACACTTGGACAAGGGAAGTGTTCAAGGGGACAAGAGGGATGTTGTGAATGTGTCCCTTTGAAATGAGAAAAATGGAGACTATTCTTGGCATTGCAGCTGTTTTTTTCTCATTTATCTGCTCTTTTAACACGTTTCCTCAGTTAAGTACAACTCCTTCTGGTCATCTGGTAAGGCTGCTTGTCTTAGGACAATGCCCAGCACAACGTTTCCAGTTGAGCCAAGTAGTATCTTCATTTCATATGATCAACAGCTAGCTCAGGACAAGAGAAAAACATTTACAACAGGAACACTGCTGCCACAGCCAGCGTTAGCAGCTCTGGAAGGTGAAATGGCTCCAGTCACCAACACCTTGCAGACAACCATGCAACTAAATGGCTCTACCTTACTTGTACCTTGCCAATAGCATGAGGAAAAATAAATGAAAAAGATACATGTGAAAGGAATCGGAGCATTGCAGGAGCAAAATCTTTTGGAGCAAAATCTGATAACCTAGAAATTAGGAATTATGTGTATCTCTCAATAGAGTTGACTTGATAAATAAGTTCTATCAACAGAGGACCCAGGGTCACTGAAAAAGATGAAAGAATGTACACTGAGGTGTATTAAGAAATTATTTCACAGCACTGTTTGCTTTTTTTCCCTTCACTGTTCTAAAACAAACAGTTTGCAGTCTTCTGAGGCCTGCATCATATCTTGCCTCATGCTGCAAACCGCATCCATCGGGGGACAGCTAATGGCCTCGCAGTTTTTCTGCACTGCTTCACCTGCACTGGCAACTGGCAGTTGTGCAGTGCAAGGAACCGGTGCTTTCATTTTAAATCCTAATGCAGAAACTGCAAATTTCTTCCTGGTAAAGGACTGTCTCTGAACATACTGCTTGCAGTTCTGCATAGTCAACCCCAGCTCTGGAGGACTCTCCCTGACACCTAAGTTAAGCACATATGGATGGTTGCAGTACAGCAGAGCTTGACTGGAGACCATGGTGCCGTGATACCACTGTGGAAATATTAACTGGTTTCTGTGGTGCTGTGCTCAGTGTTGCCGCCAAAGCCTTCATACCATGAAATCATGGTCTCCACAGGCTGCATTTCAGGTGCAACACTGCAGTAATACTGTATTGGGAATTGAAAGGCTCACGAATGGCACTATATACATATATATTTTTATGAGCCAGTATGCAATGTTGCTTCTGTTCGAAAGTGCATCCAGTTACTTATGAGACTGCTCTCTGCCCTCCTTGCCTGCTTGGGAATGGGCTTGGAGTTCTGTTGCTGTGGTTTATCACTCTGAACAAAAGTTTGTGTATTTACTGCTCTGAGACAGAGATATTTCATCCCTGCCTTAAATATGAGATATGTTGAAACATGGAAAGGAGCAGAGCTGGGAGAAAAACAGTAAATATATTCCAAATCTCTGTATTTTTCAATCTCAACTTTTTTCCCTTCTTCCATATTTTTCCCCAGTTAGTTGTAGAGTTAGGTTGGTTTTTTTGGTGGTGTTCCTCTATTTAGTGTGCTGCATTACAAAATAGTCAGCTAAGGATTAATCACCACTTATGCTGTCATTTTAGCTGTGGTTGACATGTATTAATCTGTACCTCAGGATACACACATCTGGTGATGACAGTCATTTCTTAATTGGCTGTGACTTTTAATGAGCTGCAAACCCAGCAGTCTATGCAAGGGATTAACAAAGAGCTGTGTTTGTTGCAAGGGTCTTTGCAGTTTTTGGTAGCAAGGATCAAACGAGATGTGCTGACTTGGCGATAGCTGCTGCGACTTGCAGGGCAGTGAATCCCTGTGGGTTCCTCATTCACTGAAGTTATGCCTTGAGTTTTATAAATGCAAACTCCCAATGCCAGGTGCTTTATAACCGCTCTCCAACGCATCATCTGCATGTGCCTGTTCATCACACTCCTGACGGGCAAGATAAACCAGCCTGATTTGTCCTCCATCTTCTCAGCAAGTTTCTAGAGAGGAGTATCATTGATGGCATCACCCCTGTGCTGTTGCTAAAGCTATGTGGGTATCTGTGTTCTCCATGGAGAATGTGGAGGAATCGCTCACATTCGCTTTGAAAGCAGGAGGAGACTTCGAAGGGAAATGCCTGGCTGTGCTATGAAAGAAATGAGGATGAGCAAAATAAGGCACAAGTCAACTATGTGCATACACGATACTCAAAAATGCAGCTTGACACTGTGGATGGACCTTTCCTGATTCTTTTGGCTCTGTTTCTAGTAAGTCTTTGTCTGCAACTGCTTGCTGAAGCGATGCCCCTTTCTTTATTTTGCGTTCTGGTTGCCATCGTTTACGCTGCTTTGCAAGTGTGGAAGACTGAACACAGAACAGGATCAGGGACACTGTGGAAATCAGCTATGTATAGAGAGAGCCTTGGCAAGAACAGTAATAGATGCAGAGGAAAATTGCGAGAAGAAAGCAAATAATCTAAATGAAGGCAACTTGCAATATGAATATCAAAAGCAAATTGGTTTGGAAATGGAAATGCAGCACACTCGGAATTAATGTAGAGTCATTCTAGGCCAGGCATGATTCATACAGCGCCAACAGGCTCTACAATTTGCATCAATATCTGTGTTTCAGTACAGTTTTGTAATCAGGCTATTGAAATGCTCTGGTCCTTCCCTGACTGCATGTGGCAGCACGGAGATGAGGAAGGGTGGGAGGCAAGAGCGGGAGGGCTGCAGGGCACATCTCACATGCAGCCTGTCAGGGCCAGCTCCAGACTGGAAAAAGCAACATCTCTGTTCAAACTCCAGCTTTGTCATCCTGATGCAAACACTCATTTTAGCCGCAGATCCTCTGGGCAGACATTTCTGAAGCTAGGCAATGCGATCTCCTCTCCTCTCCTCTCCGAAGAATGCTTAATTCAGAGCACGTCTCTCGCTGTCAGTTGTGCTTCAGGTCACAGAGAGACGCGATGCGTGATTGTGGATCACAGAAGGCAGAACTCTTGCATCTGGAAGCTGGCGTGTATTTGGATGCATACCCATAATCTCAAAGGCCTTTTTATTTGCTTCACACCAGCTTTAAACTTCAGTGGAAGTAGCGCTCCTCTTGCACGGGGGTTAAATTGCTGGGGGCTGATACGGCTGGAGGCACTTTCCTGATTTTGATCAACTTGGGGCTATGATAGTAACAAGAAAAAGATGTTACTACTTCGAATAATTGTTCTCTACCAAATGCTTTTGCTGTCAGTAATTTAATGAAAATAACTGCTTAGTGAAAAAAAAAAATCCAAATATTCAGCTGAAAACTCTTTTGCCAGCAACATTCTCCCCTAGCTTTCTGAAGGTCCTCAAAGCCTGAGCTTTCCTCAAGTAAGCAGGTGGAGTTCATGCCATAGAAGGGTAGGGATCTGGAAAATCAGTGACAAACTTGAACTTTCTTTTATATTTCTGGAGCATGTTACAAAAGTTGTTGCTTTTTGTCATTTGTTAGAGACCTCAAATTATGCATAATTGGAAATCTGTATTTTTGTGTTTCATTGCACCCGATTGATTTTTCTTCATAATTGTGTCTTTTGCACCTGTTTATGACTTACTGCTTTTCTTTTCTTTTTTTTTTTCTTTTTTTTTTTTATTCCTTTTTCTTTCTTTGCCCCATGCCTACTCTTGGAAAAATTCATTCAGTGCCTCCTTTTCTATACTGTGAGACAGGAATTACATCTGGGCCATTTCATTTAAAATCTTTTCATGGGTCTTTTAAGCAGTTATTAATCTTTCTTATTATGAGATCGCTAAAATTTCTTTGTCAGTCGTTCCTAAAAGACCTTGCCAGAAGTATTAAGGATATTTAAAAAGACATCAGGTTGACTGGATCATTTATATATGAAGGAGCTTGATGAATCTTTCAGAGAACTCCAGCAGACTGAGGCATGTTTTCCTTCCACAAATGCTAGATTGATGCTTCCCTATTAGTTCAGATGTATTCAAATACCAATAAGATTCTTTAGGATATTTTTACATAGATTTCCTCAGATAAAAGTTCCTTGTGGAGCCCTTTTCAGAATTTGCTACTTTCCATTTCTCTATATTCAAAATTTTATATTAAAGGATTATGCTTGAGTGTAAAACTTGGTAGATAACATCTCACTTGCTTGGGAACTTTTGGATGTGTGTGAGTTATGAGATGAATTAGGATTAGTGCCTGTTGATTTTATTATTCATTTTATTTGTTCAAGCTATTTTTTTCTTCCAGCCATTCAACATGAGATGATGCTTCAGACCTTTATGAAGAAAGCGTAAGGAACAGTGCATCAAAGCCTTTGGCGAGCTTCTCTTTCATGACCTCTATTGCGATCCTTTTGCACCTTGATCATCCACCAGCTTGGCAAAGCTCCCTAGTTCTTACTGGCAAATGAAAGATTTCAGTAGTAATTTTTATGCTTACCTATAGCAAGCTATTCCTCAAAACCTTTGTTTGTAGTTTTAAACTCACTTCATCTGTGTTTATGTTGCACTTGAGTTCCCTTGTTTAGGCACAACTTCCACTTTTTGAAAAACACCTTTTTTAAACTTCATCTTTTGTAGTTCTTCAAGAATTTTCTCTTTTTGGTAAGATATATTCATTTATTCTGACCCTTTAAGATGATGTTTTTAGCAAGGGCAAAATGTCAGCTTTTAAAAGTCACATCTTGAGATGCAGAGAAAGAGTTCAGAAGCCTTTACCGAGGCAAGACCCTGGATTCAGTTTAAAAGACTGAGGGTTTTGATACATCATGGCCCGCATTGGATCTCACGGCTCACAAGCAGGCAGGTGGTTGTGCTCTGCTGCCCCATTGCTCCAAGGGGAGTTCCCTGTCCTCTCCTTTGCATGCCACCAGCCCATGTAGGTCCCAGCAGGGAAATACCTCGGACAGGACACCAAAATAATCTTGGAACCTGCCTGCACACAGTGCAGATGCCTTCTGAGCTGCCTGCTCAGAGAAATTTTACACGGAACAAGAGAGGGTCACAGGACCAGCAAGGACCAGGGCCACTGAGTCCACTCCCCTGCTTCAACAAGCTGCAGGAAAACACAGCCGTTTTCTTAGGTCTTTCAAGTAGAATTTAAAAACAGTTATCTGCAGTGCTTTCCTCACTGGGTTGTTTCTCATGATAACAATCAATAGCATTATAAACTTCCTTGGGATTTAATCTTTCATTTTTTTTCCACCAGAAAGATCCAACAGTATGTATGCTATAATATAAATTTAAAAAAAAGCTTGACATGAGAATATTATTAAAGTGCATTATGATTTTTTCCCAGTCCTCCAGATGTCTAAAAACACAGAAATTGCTCAAAGTTACAGCATCAGAAGTTTCCCAGTGAGCAATAAAATCTGTTTTTCAAGTGACATTGATTTTGCAACAAGGAGAGAAGTAAACTGAAAATAAATCAAAGAAATAACCGTATATAATAAAGAAAGGGAAGAGAATCGCTGTTGGCAGCTCTTGGTGGAGCATTCTCCATGCTTTGGTTGAGACAATGCCTACTGTATAAAAATAAGTTGATCCCAGCTATTTGGAAAATAACCTCCCACTACTGAGTATTACAGATGTGCTGCCTCTATGGAAAAGGTTTTTCTCTTAGGACAACGTGCACATCCATTAAGAGGTCCTTGTTCTGGAGCAAACATCTCATCTATGGGCACTGATAATTGTTCCAGGCATATGAGTGGGGTCGGATCCAGAAGAGATGGTCAAAGTGCCTTACACCAAAAAATGCACCTTAAATCCAGCCTGCGCACAGCAGGCACAGGCTGCAGGAGGCAGGAGGTGAGAGGTGTCCTGTGCTGCCTTGGAAAACGTAGGGCCACTGCGGATAGATGAAGGTTGCTTGTAGCTTTAATCTAGGTTGGCTTTTCCTCACCCAAATGCTCTACAAAGATGTTGAGGCCTTCTGGGATCAGCACATGGAGTTCAGGAGTACATTTTAGCACATTTACAGTGGGGGTATCTAGAGTGCTTGAGCATTTTATTCTCTTTCCTTATGTGTCCTTACAGAAATCACACTCTGTAAGCAAAGAGCGCTCCGAGTCCCAGGTCCAGGAGCTGAAGGACCTAAGTCTATAAGAGTGACTGCAGGTTCACTCTTCTGAATGAACTGTTTGGATAACCCTGATATGGGAAGTCATTTGCCATTTGTTGCTACCATTAGCCTAAAAACAGAGGGTTTTTTTTTTTTTTTTTTTGTGAAATCAAACCATATGCCCAGATTATAAAATAAATGATAAAGAGTAAGTATTTAACAAGGAGATACAATAAACCATATTCTAAGAAGAAATATTTTAGAAAGCACATTTTAGAGCAATATTTTGTTTGAAATGACTCCAGATAAGAGCTCTTCTACTTTAAGAGGTCATCTGGAAAAAACATAATAAAAATGTAAAATAATCAACCAATCTAAACTATTCTCTGAGCTATTAAGTGTTGTAAGTTTCCATGGCAAATACTGCAATACTATGGCTATGGCAAATACTATTTGCTATGGCAAATACTGCAGTACTATGGCTGAAGTAGTCCTGACAGTAGATCTGAAGAATTATATGTGATTCCAGATAAATTTATTATGGTAAATAAATACTTATGCTGAAATGCAGAAAAGTCCCCATGTGAGACGTGGCTTTAGCTGAATCCGTCCAGTTCTCTGAATATCGGATATAAACAGAAAACTGCTGTGAATGTTCCCTTGCCATTCGGATAGAGCTGGATCAGGCAGGTGGCGACATGTCTCAGATAAACCTGTGTCATTTGCAGCGAGTTTTCCAGATCACTCTAAGGATATTTCAAAGCAAAGATTCCTGTCGACGCAATGTGAAAAAACAAGCTTGCAAACAAACCAAAACAGTAAAAAGTCAGTGCCTAATGTTTCTGTGTCTCACAGAAACTTTTTAAAGAGTGTGATACAAGCCATCCGGCTGTGCAGCCCCCCAGTGGGACTGGGCGCCTCTCCGTACCCACCGAGAGGCCAGACCTTAACTTCTGCGTTTGCACCGAAATGCAACAATTAGACCCAGAAGATCCCCTATTGCTCACAGGGCATCATTTGAGGAGAAAGCAAGCAAACAAACAAACAAAAAGAAAACACAAGACCGCCTCATTTCAGGCTGAATTTCCAAGTTCCTTGGAAAAGCCGTCCCGGAGGCCGTGAGTTCTTCCGTGGGGCTGCTGCAGATAACGGGGCTCGCAGCCTGTGGTTCCATCATTGGATCATCGGGTCCTGACCTCCCGCGTGGCGTCGCCTGCAGGGATCTGCCGGGCGCCCCTGGGATCAGGCTGGGGCCGAGTGCCCTGGAGTATTCTGTTTTTTCCTGGAGTATTTTGTTTTTTCCCGGAGCAGCTGGGCGAGGAGCAGAGGGGCAGGGACGGGGAGACAGCAACGGCGGCCAAAATTAAACAGTATAAATAAACAAATAAAATAAGAAATAAATAAAAATAAATCATAAATAATAAATAGGGAAAAAAAAAGACTAAAAATAAGATAAAATAATAGGAAACGATGTGACTAAATCAACCAAACCAGCAGACCGAGGGGTGACACCCGCGGGAGGGAGGCCGAGAGGGGGCAGGACGCGGGGGGGGCCGCGCTTCCCCCGCGCGCAGGGGGGCGGCGCGTGG
>JAVCKT010139819.1:0-18082 GCA_032273925.1 Rhynchotus rufescens
CCAGAGCACGGGGCACAGGGTGGCAGCCAGGTGGGTTTGGAAGATCTCCAGAGAAGGAGACTCCACAGCCTCCCTGGGCAGCCTGTGCCAGGGCTCTGGTACCCTCACAGTCAAGAAGTTCTTCCTCACATGGAGATGGAAATTCCTGCGTTTCAGCTTGTACCCCTTGCCCCTTGTCTTGTCCCTGGCCGCCACCAGTAGTCAAGTGAAGCTTAGGATGGTTCAGTAACAGATTCCAGTCTCGGACTTTACCTCCCATCACCGTGCCTGAAGCCCAGCATCAATAGGATTTAAAAAATATGTATTTTTTTAAGTTACTGTTCCATGATATTTTGGGGATTTCTTCCACAAATTCATCAGTCCTTCCATTTCTTGGTCTTACTGCCTGCACCTTGCAATGGAGAGCAGGCACAAAGCTCCTTCAGCAGCTGCTGCCCCAAATCCCCAGGACAAGGCACACGGTGGCTGCCTCCTTCCCCTGCAGACCCAGGTGTCTCCGAGAAGCTCTGCTTCGGTCATCAGCAATGGTGGGAAAGGCTCCAGCTGGAACCTGGCCTTACTTGAAGGCTTCCTATAACTTATTTAATGGGAGCTGGTGGGAGTGCTTCCTGTGGCCTGCACAGCTTCATGTCATAAGTATGCAAAAATACATTCTGATATAGCCTTACAAAATTTTTAAGAGTGCTAAATATAGTATCACAAAAATGAAGTAAAAAGCCTATTTCCTATGCATTAGCTGAATATGAGATGCTTAAGGCACCTCCATTTAGGTAGCTTTTAGGATCTATAGAGGCTAGAAAGTCTTTTGTCTGTTGCTGTAACACAACATTCAAAGACATCTTATGGAAATGGATTATTCACTCGATACATTATAGCAGAAAATACCAACAGGATGAACATCAATGATTTAAATTGCTCTTACTGGAAAGATGTTTTAAGAGCTTACACTGGGCAATCTATTTCCAATAATCCATACCAGATAAAGTAGTGACACAACAGGTATCATGAACAGGGTAGCTGTAAGTAAAGGTGGATTGATTTTGAGGGAATCAAACGGCCAAAGCCAAGGGAGTTTGCTGCATTCTCACCCGGTAGAATTAATGCTGCAGTGGATGCAGATTATTCACTGGAAAAACTTCAAACCCAAATAATCCTGACAACCCAGCAATTGCCAGAAACAACACTAGTTTAATATGCAACCTCGTTACGGATCGCCAACCAAAACGCGTAATTGCTGCTGAGCCTCTCGCAGATCACCTTGGTCTCTACTTCCCACTCTTAGGACATTTTCATGCTTCTAATCCCCATGGAACAAATTGTTATCCGAGTGGGGAGGAACTAAAACTGGAAACGTTCCTCTTGCTTCTCATGTGGTTTGTAACTGGTGTACAAGGAACAAAAAATTTTGTTTTCCTTGGACTAAATCAAAATGTTTCGAGTAACTGCAGCCCACGCAGCGCCCTCAAAGTCCAGAGGCAGCACTTGGGTCGGAGGCGAGTGACACTGAAGAACAGACAGCTTCCAGATTACTCATGATCTCCTTTAAAACCCAGCTGGCCCTTGGAGGTGAAAGGCTCAGGATCCTACTGTCCAACCTCTCGTTTCATCTCCAAGAACTGGTGTCCCCAAAGCAGGACAGCAGCAGTAGGTGAAGGGGGCTGTGAAGGTCTGATGCAATATTGCTGCAGGAGCAAACTGCAGCACTTCAGCCCTCAAACCCACCTGTGGCAACCCAAACTGCAGGTCTAGCAGTCCCTGCCAGCAAAGCTCTCAGTGCATTAATCAGCTATGTGAAAATTAAGCTCAAGTTCTGTAGGACACGAGCTCTGCCAAAATACATCCCCTGGTTTTTACCTTAATTCAGAAGTCACCTCTTTGAGGCAGGTTCCTGTGAAATGACACATACAAGTGCTGTTCATGCACCTATACATAAGTATGTGTACACACATAAATAACCCTTTTTTCAGAAATTCTCTTAATACAGACAGAGGAGTCAAGCAACAAAGTCTTGATCTTATGCCAAAGCAACCCCAAGCTCCCCACAAACAGGCACATCGATTTGGGGCATAAAAATATATCAAGAACGTTGCTTTGGGGTCTCTTCAAAGCAAGGCTCAAGGGTGCTGCCCTTAAACCCACTTCCCAACCTTTACTTCACAAAAAAAATTGCTCTTTTTTGTTGTTAAGCAGCGATGGAAGAAACTAACTATATGTAAGGGTTTGGACAACGTATCGCTTCACCTGGACTAACTGAAATACTCAGTTACACAACAGCTAATCGGGAGCAGAAGATAAGCCGGGAGATAAAAATAAGGAGAGAGGCGGCGGGGCCTTGGAGCTGTTAATCAGCACGACTCGTTTGTGAGGCTGCCATAGAGGGAACCACCTGGGAGCTTTGAACCCCACTCCGAGGAGCCGCCTGATCCAACAGAACGGCCCCGCTTGCTTTTGGCTCTGCTTTTATTCCCAAGCCATCCATCAAGGGCCTGGATAATCCGCGAAGGAGCCAGAGTCCAAAGCGGGAGAGGTGCCCGCGGCCTCCGCGTCAGGCGGCGGGATTAGCCGGGCAGTGACCCGGGCAGGGTGTTGCTCCCGGCCGGTCGCCTGTGACCGCAACAACCTGCCTGGCCGGAGCCCTGCGAGCTTCCGAGCGGGGCCTGGTCCTCGGCGCTGGATGGAGGCCGCGTGTCCAACGGGAGCCGCATCCCCAGGGCCTCCGGTGCCGTCGGGATCGCCGCGCTCCGCAGGGAATGGCGCCTCCGATGGTTTTGCTGATTTTGCAGGAATATTTGCAACCCAACAGCTAAATGCTTGTTATTTTAGAAATAACATGTCATGAAGATTCGACTTATCCTTTCCTCTTCTTCGTAAAGCAGACTGCAAGACCCTTAAATAAAAGCAAAACACATCCCTGCCAGGGGACGACCCTGTCGGGGGACACCCCAGCGTCAGCTCCTGAATAAGGACACAGGTCCAGGTCCGAGCTCAGCTCAAGTTGTGAATTAGCAAAGCGAACAAGAAGATGTAATATAAACCTCTGTGAGATATTTGGCTTTCTAATCCCCTCTATAAAACACTGTCAAGCAACTCCCCTGGCCAAAGCTGGGCACTGACCCCACCACATGAAGGTGGCGCCGAACCTTAACTGGAAGTGGCACTGAGTTTGAGACGAGCTTACGTGCAGTGAGATCCAGCAGCAGCAGAGTTTCATTAAGCCAGTTTTCCACGTGTTAACTCGAATCACCCATTCAGGATGATGCATAATTTAAAAGCAGCAGGCACATAAGCAGCCACATACGCAGTCTGCTCTCACTTGTGATTTACAGCCCCAACCCGTCCCTGCTTCGGGCTGGCGGCTCCCACTGAGCTCCAGTCGGGTCCAGCTCCTCAACCTTTGCTGCACAAGGTCCATCCCCGGACGTGCCGACCACGTTCACTTCACCCACATCACATCTCTGCCTGGTCTCAAAGGCATTTTTTCCTGAGGCTTTGACACACCAAATTCCCCATTTGTCACTGATCACTCTTTGCTTTGGGTTTAGTGTCACATCTGAGCAGCGCCCTTGACTCCGACCTCGCTCTGACCCAACTTAGGCTCCCCACACAGCTGCCCCGCACAACTAAATTCACACTAAATTCAGCTGCTCGGGGGTCACCTGGTGCCGTTGCCTTCAGAGACAGATACTTGAAGCTGCCTCGGGAGACCCCGAGTCCGGTTATTCCTTTAAAGATCCTCTAGTCCAACCCCCCTGCTCGAGCAGGGACACCTCTTCAGAAAAAAATGGTACTGCTTTTAAGTCCCTTTTTAAAAAGATTTTTCATATCTGGAACTTATTTAAATGAGATCAGACCAGAAAATGAACTAAAACAGTTAAATAAGTCAGAAATCCCAGGTGAATATGGATTTATCACTTGCTTAGAGGAAGGGTTAAAAGTTACTGTGCACTTTAATTGCAGTTAAGTTGCATATAAAGGTTTATCAGAGAGCTGGGATATCAAAGTGGTCTTCACTCAAAACCAGTCTTTTTGTTAAATCAGAATTTTACCTGAAACTGGAAACTCAAATTTAAGGTTTCTTCTTAGGGAAAAACATATATTAAAACTCTTTCCAACTTCTTTTTTTAATTCAAAGCAATCCATAAAAACCATTCAGCTAGGCCAAAAACATGAACTAAACACTGCTGTTCTTTTCTAGTGGAAATAACATTTTGGCAAAAATCTAAGGTCCTTCTTGTCATGCAGCTATCTTAAGAGCACAGAGGACTATTTCAGCATGGCAACAGTGCTGCTTATAGTGGCTCTGCACCAGCAGAAGAGCAACCTCAAAAATCCCCAGGGAAGAGCAAACTGGTGCTGCCGGAGCCAGGCTTGTGGTTAGAGCGATCTATATTACTGGGGAGCCATAGGTTCTATTTTGAGAGCATATTTAGGATTGCAGATCACATTCTTGTTCAATGCAGAATACACTGACTTAGTATCTTCTCCTCCTAAAGTTAAGCTGCCTCTCAGCCAAGGGGGAGAGGAAAATAGGACTTAAAAATACTTCCCAAATGCCAGAGCAGCACCGAAACCCACAGGTTCCACAGAACATCAAATCTCAAGCCATAAGCTAACTGGGTTTTGCTTACAATAGTGAGGTTTTTCATTTCTAATTTTGTTTCCATCTTTTTTGAAACTTAAATTTAGATAATTTCATTTATGATGTTATGATTGTTGCAGCTAGCTTTAAGAAAAAAAGGAAAAAAATGTACAGAAATTTGGAAAATAACTTAGAAATAATAGAGAGCTCTGTTGCTATTAGCCAGATCCCACACTCTAACAGCTGGTTGTATGATGAGATTGTGGGTGCTCAGCTGCTCTGCTGCAGTGACACATTTTGGGATTAAAGATGAGGAAAAAGTACCTGTGGATTTGCCCGTTTTTATGCAGATAGTCCAGCCCCTCCAGCACCTCCTTGAGGATCGTGGCTATGCAGGCTTCATCCAGGACTCCGCTCTTGTGCTCTCCTTTGGCCACTATGTGCTTTATAATATCCAAAACGGAGCCTGAGAGGGAAAAAGGTGTGAGGGAGAAACGGTTAATATTTGAGCTTAAGCTAGAATGACAGATTCACAAATAAATGTAACTTACAAAAGCTGAAAGAATTTGGGATGGGAAGGAGAAGCAAAGAGAGGACAATCAGTAGTTCTTATAAAAGACCTGGGATGCATCTTGCAGGGCTGCACATCCTCAAGGTACCCGAGAACTCCCTGTGGTCACAAAGAGCTGAGGAGTTAACTCCACATGCCAGGAGTGTACGTACAGGGAATGCTTGGAATGGTGTCGAATGGATGTGGATGCTACAGCTGCTTTAAAACTGAAGAGTGGGATGGGAAATGGAAAAGCCAGGGGGGTGCCAGGACTCGCCCGCAGAAGGCAACTTACTGGATAGAATTATATTCTACTTTCCAGCTCTTAGAAACTCTTAAAACCACTTAAAAAGTGAAGAAGCTGCAAGAAAAATCTAATGTGTTAGCAGACAACACTCTCCTAGTGGAAAAAATAAGGAGACAAAGAATTAAAGAGCACAGAAAAGGTGCAATTTTTCTGATGTTGCACTGTATAAAAAGCTGGAATAGTCTAAATTCTTCCTTAGAAACACTAAGTTATATTAATATTAAATGTAAATGATGTATTCATGACAAGCTATCCTTTATAAATGAAACTTTTTGAATTTCTAGGCAAAGGACTCATCATGCTGGTAGGTTTCCACTGCCAACACGGTGTCCCTTGGCTTGGGGGAAGCGACACGGGGCGCATTGATCCAACAGCCTTCTGCACCAGACCGAGCGCTCGCACAAACTATTTGCAGAAAAACATAAGCTCAATGCAGCAAATATCACCAAAATGGAGGAAAAAAAAAAAGAAGAAAAAGCCATTTGATTTCTTTATTTTTTATTTATTTCCTCCAGCTTTTTATTCAACAATATTCTTAGCTGTGTCTGGTCTTCCTTGCCCTTGTCCATGCATGGCAGCACGTTCGAGCCTTGAGCTAGCTCTGGCATGGATTTTAAAGGCACCAGCCAAATATTTCCCTCTGACCAATCTGAGGTTGTTACAAACAAGGTTGGGCTTCCCGCAGAGAGGGCAACATCATCCCCCCCTCCTTGAACATCTTGAGGACTCACCTGGGACTCGGCTGTGACATTCATATTTAGAAAGAACACGCTCACAAGCCCTAACGCTTCTCATTTTGGCCAAGAACCTCTGTGCCACCTAAAAAAAAACCCTAGCAGGTCTCCAGTTTCACTCTTCAGCTTTTTCCCCCTCCTCCTCTCAAATATGCCTGCATTGGGAGAACAAACTGTCACTTGTTTAGAAGTCCAGGGAAAATACGTGGTTCCTCACGTCCTCGTTTTGTCCTCTTTCCACCCACCCCTCTGTTAGAAGACTTTGTTCGAAAGTTCTCTTGCCTGCAAAGGGCCCAGAGAACATGAGGAGGCAGATCAGATGGCACTTGATTTTTTTGGCCCAAACCCCTGCATTTAGCTAAGCTAGAGGTTGTGTTTAACCCAGAAAAGGAAGAAGAGGGTAGGGAGCAAATGCAGCAGGACACACACACGACGAGACTTCTCTGTAGAAAAGCAACCTCTTGGTTCACACCAGTGTTTTAGAGCTGCTTTCAACCCAGCCTGCCCATTTTCAAGCCCATTTTCTCCTCAATCCACTTTCTTGTTGGGACATTTAAAGAACTGGAGAAATCTGCCAGCCTTCAACATAAAAGAAGAGCAACGAGGCTCTCAGCCAAACGCTACGTACAGCAGAACAGCAAGGGCAGTGCCACCTCCTTGGTGAAGAAAGCGTTATTCAACTCATGCCCACTTGTTTACTCAAAGGAAAACGTGTTTTTACAAATGGCACCACCACAGTGAAGCTGTATTTATTTTGCCTCCTGCAAAAATAACAGGAGTTGGGCACAGATTCCTGACTGCAACGCTGTAAAGCACTGCCCTGCATGATAGGGCCACTGAAACCAGGCAGCATTTCCACATATTGCTCTGTGCAGTTGCTCAAAATCATCTGGCATTCTGGTTAAGCAAGCTTGATACGGAGTCATGATGATCCCAAAACAGAAACCTTTAACTCTAAGGTGCTTTGAAACCAACAGACATGGAAACTTCACCACAGAAGAAAAGTCTTTCCAAAGCAGAGACTGCATTTCAGCATCAGCCTGAAAAATTCCAGGCAAAATCATTCCCAAGAATCTCAGTCAATCAGGATAAACTCCTCAAGCCCATGGCCTTAGGATGCCCATGAGTTTTCCTCTTTCACCAACACCACTGCACTCTCACCAGTGGCTCAAGGACTCTCCTTAGCCTAAGGGAGAGGGTTGTTTTGTACAGAGCAGCCTGATCCCGGCTGGATAGGACATTAACTGCTGGAAATTAGCTGGGAACATTCTGCTGCAGTGCCTAGAGCACGTGCTTTACAAGCTGATCATCCTGTACAGAAACACCAGCACCACCCCCAGCAACTTCCAATTTCTAAACTGGCTTCCAAACCAGTTGCCAGAAGTGGTGAAATTAAAGTTGACCTGAACTTAACTAAGCAGAGATTCAAATACATTTTCCTTTGCGTGTGTTTGTCCTCCACGTAGACAGTGAGATTCAACTACCTGCAAAATTAATGTGTCCTATGTGTCCCCATGGCCAAAAGATGAGGTTCACACTGAAGTAAGGTGCATGCTCTCTCATAAAGAGCAATCAATAATCAGAAGAACAACTTTTTCAAGGAGAAAAAATCAAGTATATTGTCTTTAAAATCCCATAAAGCTTTTACTAATAAGGATGCTTTAAAAAGTCTAGTGAAAAGCAACAGATCTTAGTCCAAGGAGTGAACAGAAAGAGGACAGGACATTTCATTTCAGAGATTGGTATGGAAAGAAATGCAGCTGTAAACAAACTCCTGCCCATCAAATATACATTGAGCAACTCACCAGCAGGAAGCCTACAAGGTGATTGTGCAATGTGATAAAGTATTTAGCATTACTTGTCACTCATCTTTAATTAAAGTGCCTTGCTATCAGCTGACGCCAACTGCCAACCATACTAGGGCTGCTCAAGGTAGAGCATCTCAGCGTGCAAACCGTACAGTTAATTGAGAGTTAAGTGGTTTTCCATAATCTTCTTTGAAAGCTGCTAATGCAGTAGTTCCTCCGACAGCAGAAGTCACCAGGGAACCAGTCAAACATAGGCCTGCCCACCCCAGATTAAACCCAGCCTGTGACTCATTGCTCAGACCAACTCTGCAGCCGACCAAGGGGTCAGACCAACTTCAGATCAGCTGCAAGGGAACCAGCAACCAGCAGCTCTTTCTGGTTTTCCACCAGGAGCGATGAGAAGGAAGCTCTGCAGTTCGGAGTGAGGCTACAGAACGACCTGCAGGGGCTGCCTCGAGCTGTAGAAGGCAGAGCCTGACCTTGCAGAAGCAAAGGGTACATTTCCATCCGTGACATCTTCATTGCTCAGATGCTCCTAAGTCATCTATGAGCAGATCAGTAGCCTCAGTTTGGAGAAGGAGGGGACAGTCAACATTTCTTGCTCATTACGGTGGGAGTGGAGCATCTATCATACAAGGAAAGATTGAGTTGGGTCTGTTTTCCCTGGAGAAGAGAAGGTTGAGAAGGAATCAGATCAACGTGTACAAATACCTGGGGGGAGAATGTAGGGAGGAAGGGGCCAAAGTCTTCTTAGTAGTGGCCAGTGATAGGACAAGGGGCAATGGGTACAAGTTGAAACATACGAAGTTCCATCTCCATGTGAGGAAGAACTTCACAGTGAGGGTGCCAGAGCCCTGGCACAGGCTGCCCAGGGAGGCTGCGGAGTCTCCTTCTCTGGAGATCTTCCAAACCCACCTGGATGCCGCTGTGTGCCCCGTGCTCTGGGTGTCCCTGCTGGAGCAGGAAGGTTGGACTAGGTGATCTCTAGAGGTCCCTTCCAACCTTGAATATTCTGTGATGTTGTGAATTGATAGCTGGAGGGAAGGAGCTCTTTCACTGCACTCCTTCTTCCTTCTAAAAATCAAACTCATGTTTTAGTGGCCTTCTAGGCAATGCCCTGGCCGATAGTTGAGAGACCTTGGTGTTATCATCGTGAACAGCCCCAGTGCTGCCCGGAGAGCTGCCTGGACTCTGGGCACGTTTCTAACAAAGCTTTAACTAAAAACCTACGGCAGCAGAAAGGGATTGATTTGGTTGCCCTAGTGGGTTAGTGCAGGCAAGGTCCTGGTGCAGAAGGGTCTCTAACTCCTGCCTGTGTGTGTGTCCAGGTGAGAAACGTACTTGAAAACATAAACATTCTCCTCTGCTCCCTTCACTGCCTTTTTGAGGGGAAAGACTGAAAACACACAAGTTTATGCCATGCACTGTGCTGCCAACAGTGCTCATGTGCTGCTGTTGCTCACCTGGAATAAAAATCTCCCTGGCCCAAGACTGGCATAATTTTGAATGTGTTTGGCCTAATTTTTTACCTGATTTTTGTTGGTAAGGAGGAGAAAAACTGAAATGAATTGTAACTTTTCATACTTTTTTTCCCTCCTAATGATTGGAGGAGAAAAAGCAGAAAAAGTTTTTTATTTTTTTTTTGTTCCCTGCTAGATATAATGTCTGCCTGATATTCTTATTTTGGATAAGGCTCCTTTCATGTTGTTCCAGGGCTCTGAAAGGACTTTAACTCACTCTCCTGTTAAGATCATCTCATGCTGCCAGAAAAATGTAAAGGAGCTGCAGCCGTTTGGAGCTCACTCTCATTTGCAACACAAAGAAAAAGAGAAATACTGTGTTCTTGCCTATCCTGAGTTTAGCAGAGGCAAAAGGCTCTCAGCTGAGAGACCGAATGCGTTGCGACTGTCATTACTCACTTCACTGCGAGCGTTTGAGGAGCAGTTGAATTCATTGCACTTGATCTTGGGCAGAATCGGTGCCTTTTGTGGTGGATTTTGATCCGCATCTGTGAATGGAGATGCGGTGCATTGGTAGGGAGGGAGAAAAGTAGGTCCTCAAAACCCACCTGGATGCCGCCCTGTGCCCCATGCTCTGGGTGTCCCTGCTGGAGCAGGGGGTTGGACTGGGTGATCCCTAGAGGTCCCTTCCAAGCTCAACCGTGCTGGGATGCTGTGAAAAGCAGCCCCCATGGGCTGCGCGGGGCTCTGCCCTGCGCCCGGCGTCCCGCTCCTGGCACGCCTGGCATGAATGTGCTCTCCACCCACGGCACTCTCCTGCTTTTCCCTTTTGTAGTGTTTGGTTGCTTTTTTTTGTTCTGCTTTTTGGATGAATAAATTTGTCTGCCACGTTTGCATCAGCAAAGTGTCTGTGGTTGCTTTTTCTGAAAGTCTGGCAAATTGTGAAATCTATTCTCAATGAGAATCACATTCTTTTTTTTATGGAATTTGCCTTGAGTGTACAAGATGGACATAGCCTAAAACAGTTATAAAATCTTGGTTTTTTGACTCTTATTTTTAGACATAAGTATTCAATTAATACATAAAAAGAAATAACAAAAAAGACTTTCTGGTTGATTTGCTTTTCTCTGTCATATTCAAAAGGGATAAGGCAGATTTTTTTTTTTTTTAATTGAATATAACATTATTTCCTAGGAATCTGTAAACTTTTTAAAGTTATTTGACAGGAGTTAGAGAATAGAGGAGATCTGAGAAGAGTCGACTGGTCAACCAGATCACTTCTCCCACAGTCCTTGAGCTCGTATTACAAATAATATTCTTTTTGTTTAAATACTGGTAGCGTAATTACTGCTGCTATACAGTTCTAGTGGGAAAAAGTGTCCTACGCTATTAGCAAAGACAGAACAGGCAGGTTTAATTGGTGTAGTAGTACAAGGTGAAGGGACTTTTTTTTCCTCAGTAAGTTAATGAGAACTGATCCTGAGATTGTAACTTATCTTTTTTTTTAATATATATAATTAACAGAAGTAGTTAAATAAGTTCTCAGTTTTTAAGAGTACTGTTTCAATTCCTGAATAAATAATTTTGTGTCAATAAACACACAGTTAAGTTTATTCTCCTTACATACATCAGTGGAAAGGGACTCTCTCTTGTTTATGATTTCTTATTGGAACAGGCATTTAATGTAATTATTTTTTTCCAAAATTATCAACAGTAAAAGGTAGGTGAAATAATGGTGGAAAATAGCACCTTGATTTTTTTTTTTTAATAAATAGATGAAATTAGAAGATTTGTTTCTTGACAATGACTGAGAACCTGATCTTTTTGGAAGCTGGTTCTTGTTTTGAGCAGATGTGTGTGGTGCTTGACCTGGTGATCATCTCCTGAGGATGAAGATGGACCTTGAGCCTTGGGTGGCTCCTTTGCCTTGATGCCACGTTGCAAGCCCTTGTGATGGGCCTTTGGGGCATTTTTGCCAATGTTGAAAGAGTTCCTGAAGTGCAGGGTGACAGCCCTTCCCTCTCTTCCCATGGATGACCAGCCCTGTGTTTTCCAGGTGTGCCTGGAGTTGGCTTAGTGGAAAGCCGGAGCCGCTTTGTGCCGAGTCCCCTGCCTACAGGGAACCTTCAGGCTCAGCGCGCTGGGCTGCCTCGCGCTGCCGCTTTCCCGTCTAGCGGAGCTTTCCCGTATTCTCCCAAGAGTCCTTAGAACCTCCCTGCTGCCGCATCCGCAGGAGGAGCGGCAGTGAAGCCATGAGCAGCTGTAGAGCTGGAGAACAGAGAATTCCCGTGTGGTAGTTCCTCGGGAATGTGCTTGAATAGTTGTATGGTGAATAACACCGTAGGATAGGGGAGGCTGGGCAGAGAGGTTTCCAAGATTTTGCAAAGTTCATAGTCTTTTTGTAAAACTGTGCATCTCCTCTATTATTTCAACAAAAATAATGTTAAGGACATTCAAAGTTAAAGTCTCCAACGTGTGATTCTTTAAAGGCATTGTGTTTTATGGTTGTTTGCTCAGATCTTTAGTCTGCAAAATGCGTATGTTGTGAAAAGCCTTGCACTTCCTTGCGTGGATGTCTCTAGTTTTGTTGAAATTGTAATAGTCATATTTCATAAACTTTTTTAATAAGCATTTCCAGAGGCTTTCCATAAACTTCAAGTTAATTTCAGCTTTCATAAACACGCTCTGGTCTGATTTGAGTTGGTGATATTTATTGAAGAAGGGAAAGGTCTCATTTTCCAGCTAGGAGTGACGTTGTTAATCTCATGGGAAGATGTGAAGAGCACTTGCTTCCTTTCTCTAATTTTTTCAGGCTAACGTTCTTTTCAGAGCAGCCTTGTTTTTTTGTGGCAGCCTGCCCAGGCTGAAGGAGCCAGCGTTAGCAATCCAAAATACCTCATTTTGAAGAACCGAGTGGGACAAATCTATAAGGCCAGGAAGGACCATGAAAGTCAGAAGAACAGGGCTGCTTCAGAACGACTTGGTTTGTGGCAGCGAGCACGGGGCCGCGAGGCAAAGCCCTTGCATCAACGGGACGATTCCGCACGTGCCGGGCTGGACGCAGCGCTCGGACACGTCCGTCCTGTGCGTCTCTTAGGGCGGAAAGGTAGGACTCGGTTTAACAGCCTGCGGACAGTTTAATTTCTTGACAGAAGGGCAGGATATTAAACTTCTGTCAATTATTCCTTCGTTAACCAGACCTCTGCAAATATAACCTGGGCTGTTAAAGTTTAACCTCAAGTGATGGCTGCTTTGCAAGTTTGTAAGGATTGGTGGTGATGCATAAAACTGGCAGTAGGTGGAAATGCCTGAAATCCTTTAGAAACCTCTTCTGACTCTAATGTGGCCAGGACAGCTCAGCAGCTGAGATGCTGTGTGCACAAAGTGCATTTTTCGAGTGTTTAGTGTGCATTCAGTACACAGTTGTATCTGGCAGGTTCTGGGCAATGGGACTTGCTGAGAGCAACCACGTGTGCAGGTAGTTTCTTTATATACTGAGTGCGTTTGGATTCCCTGGGTTAGATCATAGAAGTGAGTTTGGCATCATCTTGTTTTACTTGGTATTTAAATCTAATCTAGATACTGACTTCTTATACAGATAACTTCTGCCACGTGAGTGGTACTTCTTTGGTCCCTCTCCTACTCTGAGACTTTTGTTATTTTTTGTAGTTGTTTCTGCTGATAGATTTGACTGCAATGCTGTTATGTTTTTGTTATGTTCTTTTGTTTACTTTTCCCCCTTTGCCTTTTTTCTTTTTTAAATACATCACAAGGAACTGTCCAAGTTGACAAAAAGTGGGTAGATGCATTTTTTTGCTATCTTTATAATACATGAACATAAGAGAAGGATATGCATATGCTTATTTCATATACACGTATATACATACAACATAAATAGAATTCCCCCCTCTGGAACTCCTGTTTGGAAATGGTGCAATTCCTGAGATGCCATTTTTTCCAAGGTGGTGGCGATCATACAGCAGTGTGAAGCTTCCGAGATTTTCATTAAAAATGTAGTCACTGAAAGGACGGCAAATCTTCCCCTGAGGCTTCTGCACCAGTTTGTGCTTCCACCATAACTTCCTGCGCTTTGGGCCCTTCAAGGCCTTTCTACATGCCCTGGTCGGTGCCAGGAAGAGCTTGGCAGCCGCAGTGCCAAGTGGTGAGGGTGCCAGACGCAGGAAGCGCCACGTGCGGATCGTGGGGATCGTCGGGAAGTGCCGTGTGCGGATCGCAGCCGCAGCGCTCCGGGGGATGTGTCTGGCGGCAGCTGCGTCCGGGCTCGGAGCTGGTTCTGGGCGACGCCTGAGGTGGGACTGTGGAAAACCCTGGAGCTTCCTTAACCCCGCCGAGGTCTGGTTGGGAGGTCCTGCCAACACTCGCAGGCTTTAGGGCAGTGCGTCTTAATCTGGTGAGGAGCCTTGTTCTTAAGGTGCTTGGTGGTGCTCTCACTTTCTCACCTTTATCCATTTCTCTTTCCTTTATGTCCTGTCTGGATGTTGGCTTTCAAGCCACAGGTAGCTTTACATCATCCTTCTGCCTCTGTGGCAGAAAACAAAAACCTGGTACTGAGTTTTCTAACCGAGAAGTGCTGCTTCCCCTCCTGTGGCCTCAGCTGAATTTGGAAGCTCCTGGCTGTTTTCTCCTGTCCTCTTCATGGTTCTGCCTCTCCCCGTGCCTGGGTGCTTTCCGTTGGAGGCCTGTGTGGGGCTGAGCCAGGCTCACCCCGTTGCTGCAATTCTGAAATGAAAGCTTTCCCTGGATAGCCTTTAGGCATCATGTACATAACTTGCTTACAGCTCCTATTTGAACTGTGATTTAGATTCACCAGGTCTACAGTGCACCCTGCTTTAGACAGGAGATGCTTTGTTTGTCTACTGATTTTTTTAAATTATTTTTTACTTTTGGTTTGTTTTTGCCAGTTATTCTAAAATAGTTTTGGGGAATTATTATTCAGACTGACGATACTGAAACACTTCTGCTACATTTGTGTGAAGCTGTGCCCATGATGTCTGTCATGTATGTGCAGAACTCACCCTGTTTCTCTAACATTATCCTGATGCTTTTTAAAGGACAATAGGACTCTCTGGAATGAAGACAAGGATGTTGAAGGTTATTATGGTTGAATGGGATCCTTACTGCACTAATCATCACCCTTCTCATTGGCAACAGATGATCTAGTGGGAGTAGAGAGACAGAAGTGTCCCATCAGCTTTGAGAGCTGAAGGTGGTGTTTATTTTATTTTAAAGCTGTAGTGAGTTTTGATAAACGGAGGGAAGCGGGAAGAAAGAAAAGAGTGTTGGTGGACAGCATGGTTAGGACCTGCTACATGTAAAGCATTTAGAATCAAAGAAATTGTCTAACAAATGCTTGGTAATGATTTAGTTTCTTGACTCTTTGCAGTCATTTGACTCAAATGACTGCAAGTGCTCATCTTATAATCTAAACTGATAAAGTTTTTACTGTGAGGAAGCCTCTTCTTATCAATATGATTATAAAGAACATACTTACTTTTTTCTTAAATCCTGTACCTTAAAAGGCATTTTTATACTAACTTCTGTTACAGAGAGTGGGACACATCAGAGCTGGAAGTGATGACCAAAGCTATAATCTTGTTAAGCAAAAACAAACAAAAAAGAAAGGTGAATTAGTTCTGTGGTTGTGACACAAAAATGGGGGGGGGAGGATAATGTGATAACATTGTGTAATGCTTCATTCATATGTCTGTCTTAAACTCGCACAGTTAGAGCAATGGAAGTGCATATAGGTAATTCAGAAGCTTACAGGAAAGTGTAGCTGTGCGTGGGAACACCTCGGTTATGTGGCCAGTTATCAGTAATGATGCTGCCTGACACTTCAGGTAGGTATTGCACAGAAATGCCCTGACCTAAGCAAGTTTTAAAGGGGATTCCAGGTGGGGTGCAACTTCCTTTGTGCTTTTGGCTCTTCCCTCCTGCCCCTGTTCTCTCTTTGTATCGGGGTTTTACCCACGTGTAGATACAGTGAGCAGTTCTCCTCTAAATAACCACATATTGCTCCCCAATACAGGGCTTGCCTCATCGTTAGCCTTTTGGGTGATTAAAGGAGAAATAACTTTGCCTGTTTGCATCGACAAACCTGTCGGGAGGGGGATGAAATGAACTGCACTTCTTTGCACTATCCTATTGCTGCCAAGGTTAGGATAAGGTGGCCCTGTGGGCACCTGCTTCGGTGGGTGGCAGCAGCCGCGGAAGCGGGAACGCGGTGGGCAGAGCGGCCGGAGCAGGGAGCAAACCCGTGTGAAAGCCTGCGAGCCGAGCAGGGAGGGAGCCTGGAAATACAACATAGTGTATAATACTTCAGAGCCTTAATAGCATCAGCTGTGGTGTGAAGCTTTTTCTACAGAGTCACTATTTCGGATACTGTTACATTACATATTTATATACTTACGATCATGATTATGTTCACTCTATAAATATTATTCTAATATACGTGACAGTTGTCTGTGTTCTAGTTAAGCAGCGAGGGATGAGCTACTTAAGAACTTGCTTTTTCCCTTGAATTTAAAGGTTTCAGCCTCAAAATGCTTTATTAAATTGTTGTAAATTTTTACTTAGCCCACGTAAGGTTGGTTTCGGTAGATGTCAGATGGGGTTTGTAACAGGTAGTACAGAATGGATGAGAAAGGACGACTAGCAGAAAAACTCTTGTTTGCACCACTGATGAGAGCATGTTTCTGCTGATAGTTCAAGTTGAAGATGTGTTAGGGTGATGAGAAATGTTGGTAGTGTGGTGTGTGTCTGTTTGTAACCACCTCTTAGAGGGCTGAAGCCGGCTAGTAAGTAGGTGAATAGGTTGAATTAGCTAGTAAATACTATGGCAGTAAACATTTTGTTGAATCACGGTGATTTTGAAGCAGAAATTGTGCTTGGATGCTCCCCTGGCTTGGAGAGGTGTGGTGTTTATGGCGGTGCCTTCTGCAGGAACACTTCCCAGAACTTGTGTCTTTGGGCTGTATCTCAAACGCCGTGTTTGGTTTAAGCTACTGATTCAGGTGGCAGGCAGTTGTGCGGGGGCCAAACCCACGCTGGTGGCAGTGACAGCAGTGCCGGGGTGTCACCGGGCCACGGTGCCTTTGGGCCGGCGTGGGGCAGGCTTGCGCGGGGGCCTCTCGCTGCGACTGCTTCCCTCGCGCGCGGAGCCACGCGGAGGGCGAGGGGAGAGGGCGAGGGGCCGCGATCCCGCTGCCCCACGTGCCGGGGGTCACTCCGGGCACGTGCCGCCCCAGGTAGCGGCGCCCGCTGCTTTCCGCGTGCCCCGAGCAGCGGCTGCGCGCAGGGGGCTCGCCGGCTCGAGGGAGCCGATGGAGGGCACAGCGAGCGCCCTGCCCTCACTGGCCGCACAGCGGGCGAGCGCTGACACCTGAGGTGTCTGCAGGCTCGGCTGCTGCTCCAGCCTCCCGGCTGCGCCGCTGGAAGGGGCAGCCCCAGCCCGTGCGAGCGCCGGGCGAGGAGCAGAGCGCGCTTGGGAAGGGGCGGCAGCCTCTTCTCGCTGTTCTTGGCGCTCTCCTGGTGCCTGTGTGCATACAGCAGTGTCCAGAGACTTGGTTTCCTTCCAGGTAACAGTTTAGCTGCTCTGTATGCTTTAACTTTTGTCTTTTTTACTGCTTCCTCCTTCCCTGGTACCTGTAAATGCTGGACTGTACTGAAAAGCTCTCCCTCTGCTTTAATTCTGGAGGAAACACACAAGTTCTAGCAGTTTTAATGGGACGCTTCTCCTCCCGAACAGCTGAGATGCACATGCTTTCTTCCCGCTCATTCCTGACACACAGCAGTAGCTAATATATATAATATATATATACACATATATATATAAAATATATATTATTTTTCCCTGCAGTGAAACCTTTGCAGCGTGCCGCATGTGGCCCCAGGCCATGTGGGTGCATCCATGCTGTGGTTCCCAGGCTCTGGGGCGGGAGCAGCTCGCTGGGACCCGGCTCCTCGCTGGCCTGGCCGGGGCTGCCTCTCGGCTCCGCTAACACAAGCGCTGTTGGAGCAGAGGGAGCCTTTCCCCGGGCTCCCGGCAGGGCATCGGGAGCGAGTTCCCGAGCGGAACGCAGCGACTCTGCTGGCTGGGGAGAGGCGTTAACGAAGGGAAGTACTTACGTGAGCTGGGAACTGTTGGGTGTAATAATGCATTTCTCTGTTCACCTAATCAATCCAGCCCACCTTGTGATGGGAAGAGAATCCCAAAGTGAACGTCAGCTTCCTCCAGACTGACTAGAAAAAGACCTTCCTGAAAATGTTTTTCACTTGCTTGCTATAGACTATGTAGTTGAAGTCTCATTGAGCATAAAAAGGAATCTAGTGACTTGAGGAGAAGTGATTCTGGGAGAGGAGTTTTTGTACCAGTGGTTTTTGTTTTCTTCTTCTCTGGAAATTAACCTATTCTCTGGCTTCTGTTGGAAACCTGATAAATTGGGGAACCTACTTGATTGTTAAGTTTATTTTTATATGCATATATATAATATAAAATAATTCAGCAACCAGATAAAACTTAGATATTTGTGTGTATAAATATAACTATATATAGTGTGTATCTATAAAATAGTCATGCATAAAAAGTGCAAACATTTTGGACTAGGGAAGTTTTCTCTCATGG